>CM033105.1:8471667-8611501 GCA_019321725.1 Paulownia fortunei | reverse complement strand
TAACACAAAGAAAAAATCCTAAAAATATTTTTTGATGCCACAACGAGGCCGATGTTGATGTAGCCTAACTCTACGTCCACATTCAACAGCAGGAATATCATGTGTTTGTTATTATTTGTCATTATCTTTTGTAATTATTTTAAATTAAAAGACGGACAACCCAATGATATTGTGGAGCTCGACCATTTATGATCATGATACCCGATATATGTAGATGTATATAGAACAGGCGAGACAACAAACTCTGGATGATGAGTACCATATCCTGGCTACTGTTGTCTAGATGGCTACTCCATGCCAATATCATAATCAAGCAGTATCGAAAATGATTGGGTGTATGATAACATACCCCAATAAGGAGTTATTGGCTCTTCCGGATGTGTCTCTTAAGGCATATAGTAATCAGCAGTATTGTTCATACTGTGAAATAAAAGAAGTGTCGAAATAGATGCACCTACTACATCTGCTATAATAAACATATATGGGGGAGGGATGTCGTAGGATATAGAAGTATGACTAATAACTGCAAGTGTGCCTCCATAAGTTGGCTCAGCCTTTGCTGTGCTATTATAAAGGGTGGTTACTATGAGCGCATGCCTATTTGTCCATTGAGCCACATAATGCTAGTGATAAAGAGTCTAATTCTGACTAGTGTGTCCTTTGGGATCTAAATCGTGTAATGTCATAATACGCATGTATGTCTTGAGGAATGTACTGTCTCATGTCGAACTGTCTCATGACTCGCTTGGGATGATACAGCTCTACAATGGCGTAGTGCATCAATGGACATGATGATCTTTACGCATCTGTAATATACCTATCTCCAAGATTCTGAATCTCATGCCAATTAAGGTCATAAAGCTGCCAAACAAATTGCTAAAAACATAATGCATTAAATTTGTTATACAATATAGCCATCTAATTAAAATAATCAACAATAAGCTCACTTACCTGCTTATCAGTCATTTTGTCAAGTGTGTCCCTAATGACCCTGATAGAATTACTTGTTGTCCGTGAAGCCTCCAAATGCCTACCTTGGGTAGGAATCCCAGATAATGGAGGTAATACTGCTGCCACTCTGCAGTCGTACTCCATTATCCACTCTAGTAATACGCTCGCCCTCTACTAGTAGGCCAAATGACTGCTACATCCTGCAATATGACTATCACCTCCCTAACTCGAAATGAAAAGTGTGGGTCTTCGGGCGCCATCTCTCTACAAGCATGGTGATCAAGTGACGATCAATGTCAAACAACCCACACCTATAAATTCCATAGAAACCCATGTCAATTAACATGTGAACTATATGATAATGCAGCCTGCGATCACCATCATCATCACTATCGTTGACTCTCGAAAATGGTCCAGTCCATACTTGACGGCTATGATGCTATCTACATGACCAATAAACACATCCTCAGATCGATGATGCATTTATCTAGATAGAATTGCCCTCAACTGGGGACCATAAATATCAATAATGTTTACCCAACAATAATGATCTCGATTAATAATGTAAGTAGTGAAGTAAACATATCATTCATTATAATGTACAAATATTAAACATATGGTGAAATTGAATAAGTCAAATCGTTAAACATATGGTGAATTAACTGAGCATCAATCAAAATATAAAGTATACATAGATTACAAATATCATATGCAAGAAAGTCATTTAACAAGTCAAATCATAACACAGTTGATGAAATTAACTGGACATCAAAGATAAACTAGTAGTATTGTTCCTTTACAAAGATAATATAAACTAATAATTATTTATACTAGTCTCTAACAAATCATCTATGTCGAGAAGTCATTCCATGTTATGATGTATCGCCCCATCGACTCGCATGATATTATTGTCTAGCACGTGTCTAAGGCCAATCCATCTCGCTCGAAATTTAAGTTAGTAGTATCTCATCCACGATGTTTCTGAACTATATGTGTCCATATAAGAAGTGGTGTTATAGTACATTTTCATGAAGGCTACACGGTTAACCCTAAAATGTCGCCAAACTTACATTGCATGTGAGCAAGGAATTCTATTGTACCTCCACTTATCGCATAAGCACTCCATTAACTACAACTTTACGATGTACATATAAATGTTTAATGATCCCACTTGGAGTTATATTACAAAAGTAGATTGCTCGGTATAGTCGAATAGGTGTACGGTATGCTCTGTAGGTTACTTTTGCCAAGTATCATATTGTCTTAACACTTCATCGGGCCATGATTGGTTTTCTCAATCATTTGACAATCCTTTGATATACGATCAAGAAAATATTTTGTAGAACGATAAAATATCATCCCAATAATAGCAATTACTGGGAGTCATCTAGCACCTTTTACCACTCATTAAAGCATTACGGCATATTTGTTGTCATTATGCCACAACGCCATCATTCATCGTGAACATTGGTCCATTAACTTATCAATATTATCCAACTATGCATATGCATCCTTATTAAGACTCTTGATTTGTTCCATGATCTTGCCAAATTGATTGGACCAGTATCCAAACACAAGTCCTTAAGCTTGATATTTCTGCACCGCTTGTTAAAGTTTGAACTGACATACCTTAAATAGAAATGATGCACTCCATGAGGGGGCTAAAAGTCACGTATATATTCAACTTTTGCAAGAAGACTATTATGTCGATTGGAAATAAAACACATATCTTCAACACCTAAAATAACATTTTTAAACAATTTGAAGAAACCAACACCAAGATGCAAAGATTTCTTCATAAAAAATTGCATAAGCAAGTGGGAAAACATGTTGATTTGCATCCATCCCTGTGCAACCAACATCTTATATTTGTATTTTGTATAAAAATGGATTCTATCTACACTTATAATCTTACAACAATTTCGGAATCCATCGATACTTGGCGCCCAAAATACATATTTTAACATCTTTATTTCTGGTATCTCAATGTCCATGTAATGTCACTCGACAATTGTGTTGAGTTCACTATAATAGCAGGAGCATGCACAACAGAAGATTTAAAATTTTTATACAACATATATTTATAAAATAAATACATCCCATCGATTCAAAAGGAATTCTAATAATTGTACTTATTCAAGTGAATATATAAATAAATATATTAAATTTGAATTATACCTTTCAAACACTCCGATTGATGTAGGGAACGAAACAATCAATTGCTATATTTCTTACTTATCAGAACTCGCAGGGATCCATATGTCTCTCCTCTATCAGGTCCACATAAATCATTTTCTGTTTTAGATCTGGAGTAATATTTGCCCTTTAATCCAATTGATGGATCACGAACAACCTTTAAAGAATAAGATTAATTCTTTAAGTTCTTGAAATTTTGAAGTGAAGAGAATATCAAGAAACCTATTTTCTTTAAAGAACAAGAAAAATAAAGATTTTCAATAAAACACCTTTTCTTTTCTTTTCTTTTCTTTTCTTTTCTTTTCTTGGAGAGAAAAATAGAAGACAAGACAAAATAATTTTCCTAAAAATCACTATACAATTTTTGGCCCTCCCTATGTATATAGAGGCAAAAAATTATTTCCCTCTCCAACTCTTGAAAAGTTGTTAATTTTGAACCACTTCAAAGTTTAATTTTGGTAAGATTTTAAATCTTCCAACAATTTTTTTTTCTCTCTCCAATGTATGCAGACTTATTTGATACTACAATAGTCATCAAGAATAGTCTACATACATTCTTGATATTAATTTGAACTATTCAAATAATATCAAGATAGATATATATCAAAAATATATTTATATATGATAAACACCTAATGTTTGATTTTTATCTCATAAAAATGATTATATTATATTTAGTTATATAAATATATTAATTAAATAAATCATATTTATTTTAATTATCCTCTTCATCTTTTAGTGGACTTCTTAAGTGATCCACTTTAATTTTTGGGTTTGGATTTAAAAAATTCAAGAATCAATATAATTGATTTAAACCCATACTAATCAATCCAATTGATTAATTATAATTTTACTTCGATTGGGCTTCCTAATCAAATTAGGTCCAATTAAATAATCTAATTATTTAATCTAATAATTTAATTTAACCATTAAATTAAATAGAACCCCTAATTAATTAATTAGTCAATATTAACTAATTAATTTTCAACTATTGAAAAAATCCCAAAATAGAAATGTTGCTTTCCATAAAGATGTGTGAACCTCTTAAGTTCATTACTAAGCTAGTAGTGGGCTTACAATA
Organism: Paulownia fortunei; assembly: GCA_019321725.1. Lineage (NCBI taxonomy): Eukaryota > Viridiplantae > Streptophyta > Magnoliopsida > Lamiales > Paulowniaceae > Paulownia > Paulownia fortunei. The sequence goes on along the minus strand of CM033105.1, from coordinate 8,607,273 downwards.
TTTGCAACTTATGAATAACAATTATTCTGATTAATTAATCTAATTAATTAATCCGCTTGGAATTAACTCCTTAATTCTAAAAACCTCATTATCCATGAAAATACCTAGCAAGTAAACCTATTTCAGTTGCAAGTACCATACACGTAAGGTCCTTTCGACAACTAGTATCCCGATTAAATCTAAGGCATGAATTATAAGTTGAAACCCTAAATGATTCAATAACTGTGAGTCCATTTCAAGTTTCAATGATTCCTAATGAATCAGAATTCATCATGCCTTAACCAAGGTCTTTGAATTATAAACTATGAAAACACAAAAAATTCTCTTGTTAAATAAAAGACAAGTGTCGAATTATATGTTGGTTACTAACAAACCTCCATACACACCAGTGCAATACCTAACATACCCCTTTGTGATTACCAAACAATCAGAAGATATATCAAAGTGTTGCATGATGCACACAAGGCTACCATTGTACCTCAAGTTCAAGGACTAGCCATATACTATCGCAACACAAAATTCTTATTTCGACAAACAAAACCTCTAACTAAGAATTTCTTGTGGGCCATGTTTGGTGTACTTGTTCTCTAACAAGCACCTACATACATACATTTGCATCTCTATACTAATGCCAATGGAATGCGACATCCTTATATTACGAGCATGCATCGTATGTATGAGTCTTACTGAACTATTTGATATCCCATCTCAAAAAACCCTTGACTCAGAACTTATTTAAAACCAAAGCCTTAGAGGTATATTCCACGATCTCCATCATATACACGACCTTGCCCCGTAGCTAAATTTGGTCTAAGGACTTTATCTAATGCGCATAAAGAAAAATGCAAGATATAAGATAAAGAAAATGCATTTTTATTAATAAGATTGTCTTTACAAAAGAAAAGAGTACAATACACCCAATCTAATTAGGGTGTTGGGCATCCCACTCTAACAAATTATGCCTAAATTTTATTTTTGCAGGGCTCCCATGTACTTAGGTAACTGTCTTACAAAGCTTTCCCAAGTTCCATAAATATTTTTCCTCGCGCATTTTAAGTTGTGTCATGTCTTATGATATGTCATTTCATACTCATATTTGTCTATAACAGTCCGTTGAACATACTTAATAGAGATACTGTATTTATCAGGCAAGTACGGGGGCCTCCATACTTGGTGATGTACCATAAACCGAACTTATCTTTGAAAACTGCTTGAAGCCCCCAACTGCATCAGGTTTTTGATGTGTTATGCTTGCATTAGGCCTTCTATAGCTTTGGTGTACACTCAACCACTCGATATTCACATCTCGTGATTCACATGGACAAATCTTTCATTGCATACTATTAATTTTTTTTTCTTTAAAGACCATACCCTTTTCAAGTTCTCATTTGCTAAAATCGTAAAACTTCCCTTTTTTGGGAATATTAATAAAGTCAACAAGTATTTTTGGATGCATTGTTTTGAAGAATGGAAAGGTTGAATACATGGCATAACCATCAGTCATAAAGGGTATTGAAGTATACATTTGCTGATGGGATGAGGTGCCCTTATTATGTTGGTCATACATCTCTTGCATGTCAGCACCATCCACCTCATCATCACCATCAGTTTCACAATCAGAGCCACTTTCATTGGGTTCAGAATCAACATGTTCCTGAGCACAAAAACTATCGACCATCGGGTTAGGCAATTCATATCCGACATTCATTTGTTCTGTATATGTTTTTTCATATTGAACATATAGATGCAAAACTCCAAAAATTCTATTGATCGGAGCTTGAAGCACATGCAAAAAAATTGTGAATCCTAACACTCGCCATCATCTTGCGTGACTGTAGGTAAATCAATGACACTGTTATCTTTTCAATATGATGTATATTGGTAATACTCATTACTTGTTAGGATATTAGGCATAATATTAGGCTGTAATTCTTTAGCCTAACATAAAGGTGTACATATCAATTTTCAGCCTCCGAATAAAAGAAATACCACAAATCTTCGTTATTGTTGATTGATATTAAATGTGACATTATTTTCACAATAACGGATATTTTTAACAAGTACAAATTATTGTCAATACCCGTCATCTGATATAACATCAATAACAATCCCAAAAAATCTATCATACGAGATATCCTCTTAACTCCAATTGCAGGACAAACATATGTCACAAAATAACCATTTTATATAATTTGACCTCTAAAATGCACCACAACACTAATATTCGAATTTGACATAACGCCAAAAATCTGAATATATTAGTCACATGTTGGTCAATTAACATAGGGTTTATTTACATATATTCTATTATTATTTTAAGATGTCTAATAATTTATAATATTTTTTTTAAATTTCTAAATGTAGGTCAATTATTATTATTTTAATATTTTTTATTAGTGATTTTTTGATATAGAAATATTTATTTTCAACTAATGTATTAACAAATAATTATTCTTTTGAAATCATTAAGAATTTTCTATTAATTATCATTTTCTATCAATTAAAAATATTATTTATTAATATTGTTTTAATAATTTTTATTATTAATTTATAATTTTGAAATATTTATTTTCAATTAATGTATTAAAAAATAATTATTCTTTCAATAATTTAGAATCATTATTTTGAAATCATTAAGAATTTTTAACTAATTATTATTTAAATTAATTAAAATTAATGTTTGTAGATTCTAATTTAATATTTCTTTATTACAAATTTTATGATTTTGAAATATTTATTTTCAACTAATTTATTAACAAATAATTATTCTTTCAATTTATTTTATTATTATTTTCAAATCATTAAGAATTTCCTATTGACTATCATTTTTAATTAATTAAAATTATTATTTATTATTATTATTTTAATAATTCTTATTATTGATTTTATGATTTTGAAATATTTATTTTCAACTAATGTATTAACTAATAATTGTTAATTAAATTACTTATTTAATTATTATTTTGAGATCATTAAATGTTTTTACTAATTATCATTTCAATTAATTAAAATTAGTATTTGGTATTATTTTAATATTTTTTATTATTAATTTAACGATTTTGAAATATTTACTTTGAACTAATGTATTAGCAAATAATTATTCTTTAAATTAGTTATTTAATTTATATTTTAAAATCATTAAGAGTTTTCTATTAATCATTGTTTTCAATTAATAGAAATTATTATTATTTACTATTATTTCAGTAATTTTTATTATTAACTTTACAATTTTGAAAAATTTATTTTCAACTAATGCATTAACAATAATTATTCTTTTAATTAGTTATTACTTACTATTTTGAAATCATTAAGAATTTTCAACTAATTATCATTTAAATTAATTGAAATTAGTATTTGTTAATATTATTTTAATATTTGCTTATTCTTAATTTTATAGTTTTGAATTATTTATTTTCAACTAATATATTAACAAATAATTATTCTTTGAATTAGTTATTTAATTATTATTTTGAAAATTTTCTATTAATTATCATTTTTAATTAATTAAAAATATTATTTATTATTCTTATTATAATTATTTTTATTATTAATTTTATGCTTATTGAAATGCTTATTATAAACAAATATATTATCAAATAATTATTCTTTCAGTTATTTATTTAATTATTATTTTGAAATCAGCAAAAAAATTCAACTTATTATTATTAAATTCAGTATTTTTAATTTTTTTAAATATTTCTTTATTATTTATTTTAAGGTTTTCAAATATTTATTTATATTACGGAATTACTATTATTTTAGGGTTTCAATGAATCATTTTAAACGAATGTATTTTGATATAATTATTTAACAAGCATATAATAATTAGTTATAAATTAATTATATAAAACCTAACTTTAAACTAATAAATTTCTTCAATTAAAGATGATCAATATTTCTACTTAAGCTAACATGCATCAAAATACTAAAATAACAAACATGCATCAATACATATAATATTACATCAATATCTAGGAGTATAATTATAATCGTTTTCACATCTCAAATCAACTTATCAACATACCAATTCATCAAATAATTATTTCCAACTCACCTAATCAAATTTTTTCAGTCCTTCTCATGCTAAAACAAAATAAAACAACAAAAATCCCCCACCCTCAAATCATATTAATAAAATAGGTAAAATTCTTTATCTTTAATTGCATATAGTAAGCAATAGATCGCTTTTTCTTTGTTTGTGTTTAGATAAAGTCCATAGACTAAACTTAGTTATGAGGCATGGTCACACATTGATGGTGATCATGTAATATGCCTTTATGGCTTTGGTTTTAAATTAGTTTTGAATCGAGGGCTTTTTGAGGTGGGATATCGAATAGCACAATAAACTCGCGCATACGATGCATACTCGCATAAGTAGAATGTCTCGCTCTATAGACATTGACGTAGTGACACTAGTACATGTACATAGGTGATTGTTAAAGAATAAGTACACTAAATAAACCCACTGAAAATTCTTAATTGAAAACGTTATTTGTCGAAATAAAAATTTTTATGTTATAATGGTACACGACTAGTCTTTAGATTTGAGGCACATGGTAGCTTGTGCATGTTGTCTTGCATTTTGATGTATTTTTTGATTACCTGACAATCACAAAGGGGGTATGAGGGATGTTGTATTGATCTATGTGGAAGTTAATCAAAGGATCCGTCACTTGTCTGACAAAATAAGTTAATCTTCTATATTTTCATAATTCATAACTTAAAAGTCTTTGGTCAAGGCATGATGAATGTTAGACATGATTTTCTAACGATTCATCATGAGTCATTGAAACTTGAAATTGAATCATAGTTGTTGAGGAATTGGGATTCGACTATTAATCCATACCCTATACTCAATTGGGAGATTAGTTGATGGAAAGACCTTACGTGTATGATATTCATAATTGAAATAAGTTCATTCGCTATTTTATCTAAGTCTAGGTAGTCATGTACACTTGTTAGGTGTTTTCCATGACTTGTAAGATTTTTGAAATTAAGAAGTTAATTTCAAGCAGATTAATTAGTTGGATTAAATGATCAGAATAATTATTATTTATAATTTGTAAATGTTTCAAACCCACTGCTATTTTAGTTGTGAACATAAAAGGTTACACACAATTTAAGTTGGAATATTTCTAATTTGGGAATTGATCTAGGGAGTTGAATCCAATTAATTAATAGAGATTAATTAATTGGAGCTTAAATTAATTCAATGAGTTGAATTAATTATTTAATTAAATAATTGAATTATTTAACTGGACCTATAAGATTAGAAAGCCCAATTGGAGTGAAATGATTATTTGATCGGATCGAATTAATTGTGTATTCTATAAATTAATTTAATTATTAAATTAATTTACTTCATTAAATAATTATATTATTTATTAGGTCTAATTTGATTAGATGGGCTAGATGAAATTAATTAATTGAATTTATGCTAAAATAATTAATTATATTAATTATGAAATTTAATTTAAAGTCCAAGTTCAATTCAAAGGTTGGGCACCCGCGCGCCGGGTGACTGGCAGCCTACCCGACGTCACATGTCGGGTGGTCAGCACTATAATTTTTTTTTTTTTAATGTCCAAGAATTCAAGATTTCACAAAATTTTGATTTCATAGTTTCTTGATCTCATCAAGAAATTTTGAAAATTTGATAAAAACTAATTTTCTTGATCAAGAAATCAACTTATTTGATTTTTTATTTTATTTCTTGCCACGTCTCAAGAAATTCAAGATTTCACAAATCTTGAAATTTTTGGATCAAGAAATTCAAGATTTCACAAATTTTGAAATTCTTGAAATTCAAGAAATTCAATTTCTTAACTCGTCTCAATTCTTAAAATATTTCAACATTTAAAACGATTAATAATATTAATCATAAACAAAGAAATTAAATGATTCAAAACCAATCGCACATATAAATATTTAATCTATCACATATATTAAATAAGTATAATCAAAAAGTATAAAAAACGCACGAACCTTAGCTCTGATACCACTGTTGGGTTCGCACGATCCCAGAAAACGTATACACAGCGGAATTTAAAATTTTTTAAAAATATAAATATACATTACATCATATGTAATTAAAATAAATCTCGAAACCCTTTTCGCGATTACTCAATTGTGTATTTTCTGATAGTTAAAGTAAGAAAGTTTCAAAAACTCTTACCTTAATTTGCACTCCAACTGATGTAGGAATTGAAACGATTAAAATCGTTATCACTGCATGAAAGTATCTCTATGTACTTCAATTCAATATCCCTTTGATTGAAATTTGATTCGCTTCTAGGATCTCAAATGTTATCCCTCTAATGGTATCCACACCTTAGATGCCCACTCGCAACCGAATCCTATGCTAGTAGTTTTCGATTCGATAATTCTATCCCAAAATTATTTTATTTGAATAAGAATACACTAACAATTAGTATTTTAGGTGTTTAATTTAATTCTTAATTCAACAATTAAATCAAGAATTAAACTAGATAAAAGGTTGGTGAACTTTTGGAGATTGAAAGGAAAGGAAGGACGAATTTTGGGGGATGAAAGAAAACTAATTTTTTTTCACAAAAATCTGCAATAAAATCCCCATAAAAAACATCCAAGAAGATTGTCAATCAAGACTATCACAAGTTCTTTCCATGTAGGACTCTTCTTCATTTCTTATCTCCAACTCTTTTGGTAAGTTTCCTTATCCCATAAGAACTTTTCTTTTTCCTTATTACCTCTTAGAAATTGAATTCCCAATTTAACTTCCTCTAAGAATTGGATTCCCAATCCAATTTCCTAATGGGCTTCCTAAAAGCCCACACCTAATGGGTCTAGGCCTAAGTAATCAATTAGGTCATACTTTAATTGATCCAATCAATTAAATTAATTCATTTAATTAATTAGGCCCATCTTACTTAATTGATCCAATCAATTAATTAAATATTCCAATTGGGCTCCCTAATCCAATTAGGTCCAATCAATTAATTCAATTAATTAATTAAATTAATTCCATACTTGAATTAATTTAACCTCTATTAATTAATCACATTACTTAATTTAATCCAACACTTGGATTAATTTCTAGGCTAGAAGTAGACTTGTCCAATTTTTGTGTGTGACCCCTTCAGTTCACTTTAAACTAGCCGTGGGCTCACAACTCTTATAACTTAGTTGAAAAATTAATTGTTCTGATTAATTAATCCAATTAATTAATTCTCTTGGAATTAACTCATTAATTCCAAGTACCCACAAGACATGGGAAGCACCTAATAATGCATCATGACTCCTAGTCTAAGGTGAATGTGCGAACCTATTTCAATTACGAATATTATGCAAGTACGGTCCTTCCGTCATCTAATCTCCCGATTGAACCTAGGGCATGGATGTTGAGTCAAAACCCTATTAACTCAAAAATTATATTTTCATTCCTAGTAGCTTGACTCGATGATGAATAATTAGAAAACCCCACATCTAATTTCCATCCAACCTTAGCCAAAGATTTTAGAGTCAAGTACAGTGGAACACATAAGAGATTCACCTATTCATCTAGATAGGTGATGGATCATTTGTTGGCCACTCATTAATCTCCATACATAAAGATGTTATACCCAATATAAACCCCTTGTGATTGTCATGCAATCGGAAAATACATCAAAATACAACATATCATACACAAGGTTACCATAGTGCCTCATGTCCAAGGACTAATTCTTGCACTATCGTAATAAGAAAATTCCCATTCGACAATAAAATATTTCTAATTAGAAATTTTCAGGTGGGGTTGTTTAGTGTACTTGTTCCCAGCAAGCACCCGTATACATGCACTAGTATCTCCACACCAATACATATGGAATGAGGCATCCTCCTTTTGAGCCTACATCGTATGCGCAAGTCTCAATGAGATCAATGATGTCCCATCTCATTGATCCTTAACTTGGAACATTTTAAGATCATAACCTTAGAGGCATATTCCACGATCACCATCATATGCGCAACCATGCCCTATAGTTATGTGTGATCTAAGAATTTTATCTAATTCTTATGGTGAATTTAAGATAAAGATTGCCATTTAAATGATATTAATATAAATAAGAATGATTCACAAGAGTATAAGAACGACCAGAACAATTAGCACGCCGGGCACTACTCTAACACATACAGCACAGTAAATGTTACTACACTCCCACTAACCTTCTTCTAGACACAAGGTACATTCGGGTTCTTATAGAAATCAAACAATTTGATTGCCTCATCAAACTGGATGTTCTAGCTTTGGGAAGCCTACTTGAGTCCATAAATGGATCTCTAAAGCATGCAAACATTTTGCTCGCTCGCTCTAGATAGGAAGCCTTCTGACTACCTCATGTAGATCTCTTTTTTAATGTTTCTATTAAGAAAAATTGTATTCACAGCTATTTGTCATGTCTCATAATCATAATACGCTCATATAGCTAGTAGTACCCATATAGATTATAGCATAACTATTAGCGAAAAGGTTTCCTCATAATCAATTCCTTACTTCTAAGTATAACCTTTTAAGACCAGTTGTGCTTTTTAGGTCATCACATCTCTATTTACTCCAAGCTTCCGCTTGTAGACCCATTTACAGCCACTGGGAACTATTTTCTATAGTAGGTCTGGCAAGGTTCATACCTTGTTAGAGTACATGGAGTCTATCTTGGATTGCATGGCATCCTACCAACTTCCTGAGTCATTGTTAGACATCGCCTCTCCATTAGTCCTTTGATCATTATCCAAAGGGAGATTATCCTCATTGTTCCCTAATAAAAAGTCATACCTCTTAAGTGGCTTTGAGATTTTTTCAAGTCTTCTAGGAGGTTGTGTCAAAAGGCCCAGCCTTAGTTAGTTGGTCCACTACTGCTTCTGTTGGGATTTTATGTGATTCTTGAACTTCTTCAAGCTCCAAAACTTCATCATTTCTATCCAATAGAAGCTCCTCCTCTAAGAAGGTAGCATTTCTTGAAATAAATATCCTTTATTCCAATTAGTCATAGAAATAGCATCCAATGGATTCCTTTGGATACCCCACGAACTTCCATAAACTGGATCTCATATCTAATTTATCTTCCACTTGTTACTTCATGTAAGCAGCACACGCCCATACCCTAAGGTATTTGTAAGAGGGTGGTCTCCCATATCATATCTCATATGGTGTTTTGGGCAATAATTTTGATGACATGCTATTTAATAGATATGTCGTCATTTCTAGAGCATTGCCCCAAAATAAAAATGAAAATCTAGTGAAATTCATCATCGATTGAACTATGTCTAACATGGTCCGATTCCTATGCTCCGCAACTCCATCAAGTTGAGGAGTAGGAGGAGGAGTCTATTGAGAAAGAATCTCATTATCTCTTAGATAATCAAGAAACTCTGTGCTCAAGTATTCACCTCATCGATCAGATGAAAGAGCTTTAATACTTAGCCCAGTCTATTTCTCCACTTCACATCTAAATTCCTTGAACTTTTCAATTGCTTCAGATTTGTACCTCATCAGGTACACATAACCATACATAGAATAATTGTTGGTAAAGGTTATGAAGTAATGATAGTTCCCTCGAGCACTAACACTTAGTGGCCCGCAAACATCCATATAGATCAAATCTAACAGATCTTTGGCTCACTGTACTTGAGACATAATTCACATGTTGGCATGCTTTGCTCATTCTCAAGATTGAGTGATTGTACCAACTTGTGGATTCTCTTCTCTGAGGTGTGACCTAATCTTGCATGCCTTAAGAATTCGGAACTGTGATTATCTAATTTTCTTTTATTTTGTTGAACATTTGGCATGATATTTATGGTTGTATAATGTCAATGTACCAATCATCAAGAACCATGGAACATTTTCATTCTTTGATCTTTCAACCAAACTACTTTTGTCCAATAGAGATTTTTTTTAAATAGCATTTAATACTAAAGGACAATAACTAAACTACCCTAATTTTATCTAGAGTTAAGTGGATTGCTCCTTTAGCTAAGGAAACAAAGATGGGACCATATCCAGTATCCTATACCCAAGAAGAATCTATAATGCTAATGGTACTCTTCTTATCATCTCTTACAACTCTTTACAGAGATGTGATCAATATCTTATCCAATATCTAAGAAGAATTATCAACGTCGATTGTTAACTTCAACAAAATATAAGTTTGAATTAGAACCATTTCTAATTCAAGACACTATTTAAAAAGTTTTTCTAAATAATTTGAGCAAGTCAATATTTGCATCCCTCTTTCAATGCCCCAATTTCCCATATTAGTAGTATGAATCTACTTTATCTGGATTAATCCCCTAACTTTGCTAGCTAGAATCTCCTATAACTCTTTATAAGAGGTCCTTCTTAACAATTACAGAATATTCTGTACAAATCTTTGTAGAAAGTGTAATGGGAGATGCTTCCACAACTTTTGTGGGAGTTATTTCCACAACTTTGTGGGTGTTGTTTCCATAACTGTTGTTGGAGTTGTTTCTACATATTATAGAAACTCTCTTTTCCACATTTCTTAACCTCTTAAATTCAAAAACCATTTTCAAATTTCAAGATCAATCCAGATAAATTGGAACTTAGTAATGTTTATTATGTCCAGAATGGTAGTAGTAGATTCAAAAGCGATAATCAAATATCCTAAGTAGGCATAAACTAAACATTCTTTCAAAATCATATTCATTTATAATAAGGTCTTTAATTACAAATGTCTCCCATTATTTTATTTTAATTTTATCACTTCTAATAGCTTGGGAAATTAAATTTTCTAGTTGGCATGAGGCCTAACCAATATGTCGTATGCCCCAATTTTATTAAAACATATTGAAAGATGGTTAACTTTTACCGAACATTATACAACCCCCAAGTTATTTTGCCTCTCTTTTTCCCATATACCCTAATTTTATGAGCCCATATGGTACTAGTGTCAAGCAAGACCTATCAAACCTCCATGTAGATGGAGCATCCAAATGTTCCAGGACTCATGGCCAACATAGAGACGAGTCCATCCCATGGGCATACTATGCTTAGTAGAGATCACAACTTTTCATCACAAAGTCACCCCACGACTCATGGCCAATAACTAAGCAAGGTAGCATCATCATGTCGTCTACTTTTGATGGTAGGTATGAATTATTGAGTCTAACCTAATTTTATCCATATTTACTTAAAATTAAAAGTTTGGAAAAATTCCTCTACTTGATTTTTAATTCAAGTGGGGTTATTTAATATGTTTGTATTCAATAGATAGCAAGCATATCATTTAAAGCATTAAATAAACCATACACATGCGTCTAATACATAAATAACTGAATAATCATGGGTCAATCCTATGTGATCTATTTAAACCAAAAATGGATCTAGGTCAATCTATGATAAAATGAAACATAAATTATTTCTATTACATAAATATATCACATACATTCATGGGCCTTCTCTTAATTCTCCTTATTGATCCTTCTTCTTGTCTACCCAAAAAAAATCTCTCTCTATACTACTCTCATTACAAAAATTAAAGTACATACAAGGAAAGAATTAGAGACTTACAGGCCCTATTTTAAACCCAAAAACATAAAAGTCCAATGATATTGGTCAAATGGCTCTATGATCATCTCATACATGCCCATAAACATATCTCATGAATTTATTAAAGCATGTAAATTTGCTATCCTTTTAAAATTAAAATTTCATAAGTTGGGATAAAATCTTGATTTTTCATGAAAAACACATTTTCAAAAAAATTAACAAATTCATTAAAAAAATAAAAATTATTTTTTGAAAATTGATATGATGGGGTTGTCCAATAGCCCCGCATGCAGCAGCGTCCTGCCCACTAAACGTGGGCAGCGCGTGTAGCGTGCGCAACCTACTTTTGCATGTTGGGCAGCCGCAACACCAACAGTCATTCCCGAGCTGGTGCCCTGCCATCAAGCAACACACATAGGTAGCAGCTCGCTCGCGCACTCAGCTAGCAGCACTTCCTGCCTTGGGCCTGATGTTAGCTATTATGAAATAATAATGTTGATATGTCGTTTGAATCATATTCATAATTTAACAATTAAATTTAATTTACAAATAATTAAATCCCAATCAAAAATACAATCCATAAACTGAATTTAACAATTAAATTCAATAGGCATAAATCGAATGTTAATTAGAATTGCAAAAACCATGGCTCTGATACCACTGTTAGGTTCACATAATCGAAGGGTTGTGCGCAATGGAAAAGTAAATTTTTTTAATCAATTATGCTATAATAATTATAACATCACCTTGGGTCCAATGTGATTTTATTGATTTCACAATCTAATTAGTTTTATTCACAAAATGAAAGAGATCGATTTACGTATTTTAATGCATTCCGGTTGATGTAGGGTTTGAAGCAATCCATTAGTAGCCCCTTTCTAAAATTCAGTTCACACGGTGTGATACCCGAGTCTCTCACTACTCATCTGGCCAAATATGATTCATGCATTACATGTTAATTGCGTGTTATTTGCATTATATTGACATCGTATAATTCATTTTATTTTATACGACATTCATAATTATTAAACTTAATTTTGAAGCTCACGCACAGTATGGATTATCGAATCCCCTGACCTAAATGGTAAATTATACATTGGATAAGAAGTAAATTAGGTATCAACATGGTGAATATTACTAGGTTATACATTATAATTTTAGAAGTGTTAAAGGTGTCACTAGTAAGTTTATACGATTTAATTTAATTTGATCAAGTTATTTCAAAAGTATATATTTTTAAATTACATACTTGGAACATTAGACATGATATTACATGACTTAAATGTCATATTATAAGGTTCATATGTGCATGTAATTATAAAAATACAAATTAGACAATTATGCAAAAATCGGTGGTTTATCGGGTAAAAAAATCGAATGAATGGTTAGGAAATTAGCATAGAAACTACCTATGAAATTGAATGGTGATTAAGATAGGTTGAAATCAAATAAAAATACATTGAAACACACTTGATTAGGGCTGCATAAGGTGAGTAAAAATCAGTTTTAACCACAACTTGCCACCTCATGCTTTCTTATTAAGCTTAAGCAAGCATCTCAAGTTAACACCTCAAACCCTTCACCCTTAAGCCATAACCAAACCTCATTTTCAGCCATTTCCAGCTTCTAGACACACAACTTGAGGTCTCCACATACTTCAAAGTGATTTCAAGTTGAAATAAAATCAAGAAAAAACAAAGGAGAGGTGATAACAATCAACTTGAACCTCAAAATCTACATAGGTGAGAATTTCTTGTGGTTTTGGATATGGTTTTCAGATTTTTGAAGGGTTTATGATTTATTAATTTTTCAATATTGTTTATAAATATATTAGGATGTTATTTGTTGGGTCATGGTGCACAAAATAAGAATTGTTTATTGCAAATACGTAGTAGAAATTACTTGTGGCAGAAATTATAACCTTGCTGTTTTGTTGTCTTTAAGGCTTCAAAAATGCATGAAAGATTGCATAAAACCTATAATTATCAGCATAAATGTATTTATATATTATTTAAGATTATTAGAATGAATTTTCATAGGTTAGAAATTGGAAAAGTGCATGATAATGAAGAGGTACTCAAAACTGTCACAATTGAATTACAGATTTTGTGTCGTGTGAAGGGGACTGGTTTTGCAGACTTATATCTATTATTTTTGGAAATTATATGAACTTATTGCCTCTATGTACATGTTATCTAACTTTGACAAATTTTTGGGAGTTATTGAATTTGTTTAAGGGTGTCAAAATGATCAATGTCGTGAAGTGATCAAAACCATCAAGATTAAAAATCCTGTTTTAGTGAGCTGTGAAGGGGGCTGATTTGACTTAGATAAATCAATTAGTTTTGGTTATTTTATGGCTATGGTTACCTTTATATACATGTTATCTAAGTGTGGTAAAAATCTAGGAGCAATTGGATATGTTTAAAGGTGTCAAAATTATTGCGCAACTTAATTGGACAACAAGAAATAAATAAATGAGAATCTGCCCCATTTTATATCTTGGTATGTTTCAACCTAGACAAGTTTCTATTAAGTTCTAATATTTAGGAATTAGTTATTAGAGTTATAGTACTTCAATTACATGATATTGAGATGCATTTTAGATGAGAAATTACGATAGTTAGAGGACTAGTTTATATTTTAGTTGGTAACTTGCAAAGTTTGAGTATTACCTAGCTAACCTTGAATCTTAATGTCATAATAGGATATAGAATTTGTCAAATTAGGAATGGTGTTTAATGTTAGATATGTTCACAGATTTGTATGGCACCTAAGATTGGGGAAAAGTACCTAAAATACCTATAGTAAGCCGCAACAAGATTAAAGGTAAGTAAAGATTCATTTGCAACTACAATGCATAAACATAATAAATATGTGATTTATATGTAATATTATAGATCATATGTTCATGGCAGAGGGCACGTATGACTGTCATTCATATCCATTGAGCATATATACATGGGTATTGCCACGTGCATGCATCATATACAAGGATTGTGATAAATCTTGCATTGCACGGCATGATTTTGAGTAAGGAAAATATTTTGCTGACCACTACTAGTGCACCAAAGCATGCATAGATTTGCATTGTATGTATGGATTTGCAGGTTCACATGCATGGATTTACATGCTTATAAGTATGTATGGATTTTCATGCTTATATCATTATTGGCCATTGGATTATGACCGTATGTAGAGCTCTTTTTTGTGCATGGGATCGGAGCATTGGTCAAGGGCCCAAGAAAGAAATAATTTTGAAAGAAATGTTTTGATGCATGGAATTGCATTGTGGGCATAGCATTTTGAGATGCATAACTTGATATTGTTGATTATTCTTTGACATGCATAATCTTTACTTGTTGAGCGTCAGCTCATATAGTTTATGCATTGTAGGTGAGCACGACGATGCATGAAATATCTTTTGCTCATTGGGCGGTTGTTGGAGCTTCTGCAGGTGTCTGAGGGAGTGTTTACATGGATGACGACTTGTTGGGCTATTTTGTTAGCTTGTTATATTTGAGTTTGTTGTATTATATTTTGAGACAAGTGTTGTATTTTGCTTTTAAAACTTTACTGTTAACGAGTATGTAAATATTGCGGTCGTTATGGGTGCTGTGTTTTTATATAAATATTGATCTTGCTATATACAGGACATATGTGAGGAAGGGTTTTAAACAGGGCTGTGCGTGTAAAAAGTGATTTATGCTTTCTTAAAGTGTTACAAAAAAATATACCGCACGTACACATAGTTTCTATCATGTCAAATTATACTTTATATAATCAGAATTTTGCAAGCAAATCTGGTTCTTTTACTAACGTAGTTTTTGGATTGTATTTGGTGAGTATTAATTCTAAATACCAACTTGTGGTAAAAGAATTGAATACTTTCAAAGAAGATGGAATTTAGTTGAAATGATAGAGATGGAGAAAAACTTTTTTTCTCTTCCATTTTTTGGTGGCCCAAAATTAGAGGAATTTATCTTCAAATGTTTCATCTCAAATTATGTGTGACCCTTTAGGTTCACAACTAAATTAGCAGTGGCCTTGTAAATTTGCAACTTATGAATAACAATTATTCTGATTAATTAATCCAATTAATTAATCTGCTTGGAATTAACTTCTAAATTCTAAGAACCTCACAAGTATTGGGAAACACCTAGAAAGTATATCATGACTACCTAGTCTTAGGTGAAACAACGAGTGAGCCTATTTCAATTACGAGTACCATACATATATGATCCTTCCGTCAACCAATTTCCTCATTGAGTTTAGGGCATGGATAAGTCGAAGCCCTAAATGACTCAATAAATGTGATTCCATTTTAAGTTGCAATGACTCATGATCAATCATTAGAAAATTCCGTCAAATATTCATCCTGCCTTGGCTAAGGACTTCTGAGTCATGAATTATGAAAATATAGGCGATTCACTTATTCTGCCAGACAAGTGACGGATCCTTTATTAGCTATTCATTAACCTTTATACATGCCAATGTAACATCCAATGTATCCCCTTTGTGATTATCAAGCAATCAGAAGATACATCAAGATGAAACATGACGTGCATAAGGCTACTATGGTGTCTCAAGTCTAAGGACTAATCGTGTATTATCATAACATGGAATTTTTTATTTTGACAGACAACATCTCCAACTAAGAATTTTCAGTGGGCTTGTTCAGTGTACTTGTTCTATAATAAGCACCTGTATATATGCACTGGCCTTACTACACCGATGTCCATAGAGAGAGACATCCTCCTCATGAGAGCATGCATTGTATGGGTGAGTTTATTGGGCTATTCAATGTTCCATCTAAAAAAGTCCTCAACTCAAAACTAATTTAAGACCAAAGTCATAAGGGCATGTTCTATGATCATCGTCAAATGCACGACCATGATTTGAAAATTTATTTTATTAATATGATTTGAAAATGATCATTTAACAAATACAAGAGTATAATAGACGCCCAATATAATCAGCGTACCGGGCACTACGCTAACAACAAGAGCATTACACAACCCAAAGGCATCATGCAAAAAGAAAAGGTACTATAGGGACATGTAAATGTTGTTTTCTCTTGGTCTTCGGGGGCAATGAAAATTTGGTTATATCCTAAATAACCATCAAGAAAATAGTAATATTAGTACCCTGCCAGACGATCTAACATCTGGTGAATAAAGGAGAGGGGAAAATGATCCTTGCAAGTAGCTTTATTTAGTTTTCTATAATTAATACATACTCACCACCCAATCACAGTCCTAGTAGAAATAAGATTCTCATTCCTCACTACAACCCCATTTTTCGGAACAAATTGGACTGGACTAACCTACGAACTATCTAAAATAGCATAAATAATCCCTATCTTAAGCCGTTTTAGAACTTCAACTCACACAACTTCCTTCATAGCAGGATTTAGATGTCTGTGATATTTAATTAAAGGTTTAAACGAGTCTTCCATTAAAATATTATGCATGACTATGGAGGAACTAATGCCTTTCAAATCCAAAATAGACCATCCTAAAATAGATTTATATTTTCTCATGGCTCGCAACAATTTATCCAATTCTGAAGTAGATAAAGATGCAAAAAATATTACCGGATATGTGTCATTCTTACCCAAAAATAAATACCAGAGGTTTTCAAGAAGGTCCTTCAATTCTGGTGATACTTTTATCATCTTCTTAGTGGTTATATCATCCAATATTTCCAAAGAATGTTTGTTCTTCATTTGAACCTGCATTACATCAAGACAAAACACACAATATGTTAAATCCTCATCATCAACCAAATAATCATTACCTTGTTTCATGGAGCGAACAAGGCATCATTCCAAGGGGTATTTGGATGTGTGGTTGATGAAAAAAACTTGTTTGTGGAATATTTTGCAAACCGCAAGCGCACGGTGTCAAGTTTTAATACAATGGTGAGTTGAGTATCATATCTACAAGGATTGTAATAAAAAATTATAGCAAGTATTATAGTTCAAATAGTCCTAATTTTATCTATAAAATCAAGTGATGATTGGTAAACAAAGTAGAATAAAATAAAAATTGCAAAGATAAAACTAGAGTTCTTAGAAGTAATACAACAAACACCTTATGAACAAGAAATTCTAGAGAAATAACTCACTGAATTATCATCTATGTTCTTCCTTCCAAAACAAACTAATTTAAGTCAACAACATATGTAAGTTAAGAATTCCTAAACTTCTCAATCCCCTCTCTCAAGTGTCGAATTGATTATGAGTTCTAATATAAATTTCAATATCTTTATAAAAACTCAAGAATAAAACTCTACAAAGGTTCAATGAATTCTTCTTCAAAACTTCAAAAGTTTCATAAGCTTCTCAACTCTATGATTCCTAGGTTATGTTATCTTCATGATCATATATAATCTTTTCTCTCTCGAGTATCGAATCTCATACATCAAACACTCTTAATTAATGGCTAAATAATCAAGATGCAATACTAAACAAGATAAACAAGATGAATAACTTGAACTAATAATATTTGGAATTCAAAACATAGGATCAAATAAGGTTGCAACATCCTCTAAAAAGAAATGTTTAGTTTATCATGCATGAAAATAACATCAAGAAATATATAAGAAAGAGCATGAAAATTGTTCACCAATTTGTGAAATAGAAGAAACGGTTGAAGCTCACCTTGTCTCCAAGAATGGCTTACTTTTTCTCTCCAAGAATAGCTCTCTGTCCAGCAGCAAGCTCTCACTGTCCAACAGCCTTTTTTTATTTAAGAACAACTTCTCACGTCCAGAATACCTTTGGAGGCTCTTTTGGGTCCTTAAAATTAGATGGGAGAAGCCCTAAACAGGGTAAAAAACCCATTTTGCCCTTTTTATCCACATCACAATGCATAGGCGTTGACTGGACAGCCTGGTACAGCAAGGCACTGAACTTTATATCTTCAACATCTACAACCTCTTTAAACCTACTTCTGACCGCATTCTTGTCCGACCTAGTTTTTTGTGCCTTTATACGAATTATAACCCTATGCCTTGGATTTCCATATGCACTTGAATCAACTGAATATGACATATGTGGAAATAGTTATGCATGAAATACCATGATCTCTTGGATTTCTATTGGTTTAAAAATCAGTTCAAAACCATATTTTAGAAAAGAGTTATAATTGAAATACGAAAACTGCCATCAGAATTCAACAGATCTCTAAATCATGATGTGGGCATGAATTCAACAGATCTCTAAATCTTTTCCAGCATTGAAAGAAAGTTTCATTAGAATTTTGTGAAAAAAAATGGATTTGTCTTTTCAAAGTATTAGTTTTATGAGTTGAAAAGAATTTTTTCAAAAATTCAGCTTACATTTTTTGCCAAGTACCTACTGACCTAGGTTTTAAAGATTTAAACCAAGTTTTTACTTTATATTTTAAAGAAAAAAAAAATAATTTGAGCTTAAAGATCTCATTTGTACAAGTTTGATATTTAAAAGTGACACATACTTTATCAAATTCTTTCAGATATAAATAAAGGCTTTCAGAGTCTAAACCATAAAAATTAGGAAGTAAAGGGATCATACCAGGATTGAATTGAAAGTTATTTGCATTGAGAGAAAAAATGAAACAAGAAGAAGAAGAATTTTGAGGAGGTTGTAAGTAATAATGCATGGTACGCACCTTTTTCATCCTAGACACTTTTATTTTCAAGCATGGTGGATGGGTGTGGAGATGACTCAAATAAATTTTCAAATAAAGTTTCAGAATTATTTCTAACTAAACGACAAAAATTATGATTACAATATCATATAAACATATAACTGTAAAGAAAACAAACACACAATATTTACAAAGGGAAAATATTTACAAACCTAAATACTTACCTTGCCTTTCCCGGCAACGGCGCCAAAAAACTTGCTACAACTTTAAGGTTGCAAACTTAAGTACAGATTGTATCGAGTAATAAATTTTTTAGGAGTTCGAGGTAGATCTAAAGGGAAATTGTTTAAATTTTTCGGGTTTATAATTCTTAAAAGATGGGTTGAATGTAGTTTAGATTATTAAAAAAATTATGCTATAACTAAGAAATCTAAATAATAACAGTTATTGAGAATTAGGAATCCGCTTTTGAGTTTTGGATAGCGGAATGATTATTTATTATTCTTTACCTCTTTTAAATATCACTATTAGAATCCTTACAAAATGAAGGTTTTAATGGGAAGATGTTATCAAATAACTCATGTATTAAGGTAATCATTATATTATCTTACTATTTGCAAATTATTTTTCTTAACACCAATATTTATTTATGGAATCAAATATTTATGCACACCTTTGCCTACAACAAATCAAGGATTCACGTTAGAAATCAGTGTAGTTGAATCGTACGTCAAGCTAAATGAACCCAAATATTTGTTGTGTCATTGGTGATACAAAAATCAAGAATTTCCACTAAATAATAAGGGTTTTAACGCCAACACTTATTTATAAGATTAAATATTTATGCACACCTTTGTCTGTAAACAAATCAAGGTTTCACGTTAGTTGTCGGTGTAGTAGAATCGTATAATAAATTAAATGAACCCAAGTATTTGTTGTGTCATTGGTGATACTTAAATCAAGAATCAGTACTAACAAGAAGGGTTTTAACGCCAATACTTATTTATGGGATTAAATATTTTTGCACACCTTTGTCTACAACAAATTAAGGTTTCACATTAACAATTGGTATAATAGATTAGTACAATAAGCTAAATGAACTCAAGTATTTATTGTGTCATTGATGATAAATAAATCAACAATCACTACAAAATAAGAAGGGTTTCAATAAAAAATTAAAACAATAATACAACACACCTAAACATTATGCATCTTTAAAACTATTCTTCTTCCTCTATCATTGAGCATGTATTGCTCAATCACCGCGAAGGCTCACTGCTATTTTATCGTAAGTGATAGTTGAGATTACCCGAACATTATCTGGAGGAGAAGCTTGAATTGGGCACTTCCTATTACGATCATCTTTAGATACACTTTCAAGTGCCCTTTCTTAGGGGATGTCAAGGCGACAAGAAGGCGGCTATCACTCTATGAAAGTCAAAAAGGAAATGGAAACTCTTTGGTATAAGGAGTATGAGTTCAAGAGAGAATTGTTATATTCTAACGAGGCACCCAATTTACTGTTGGACTAGCGCGAGGTAGGATTGCACTTTAAAAACCTTTAGAGAAAGAGAGTCCTAAGCTCATCAATTCTCTTTCTCGAGTGTTGAATTGATTATGAGTCCCAATATAAATTTAATATCTCTATAAAAACTCTACAAAAGTTAATGAATTTTTCTTCAAAACTTCAAAGGTTTGACAAGCTTCTCAACTCTATAATTCATAGGTTATGTTATCTTTACGATCACGTATAATCTTTCCTCTGTTGAGTATCGAATATCATACATCTCAATTAATGGCCAAATAATCAAAATGCAATACTAAACAAGATGAATAACTTGAACTAATATTGTTTGCAATTCAAAATATATGATCAAATAAGGTTACATCATCCTCTAAAGAGAAAAGTTTAGTTCATCATGAATGAATAAAACTTCAAAAAATACATAAGCAGGAACATGGAAATTGTTCACCAATTTGTGAAGTGAGAGGAATGGTTTAAACTCTCCTTGTCTCCAAGAATGGTTCCTTCTCTCTAAGAATCCTCTCCTTCTGTCCAGCAACACTCCTTCTATTAAGAACAATTTCTCACATCTAAGAATACATTTGGAGGCTCTTTGGGGTCCTTAAAATCAGATGGGAGATACCCTAAGGAGGAAAAAAATCCATTTTGCCCCTTTAATCCACGTGGCAGCGTGTAGACGCTGGCTGGACAGCTAGGCACTGAACATTCTATCCAAAACCTATTTCTGCAGCATGTACAACCTTTTTCAACTGATTTTTCACCCATTTCTAGGACAAAAAGAATTTTAGTGTCTTCATAAGATTTGTACTTCTATATCTTAGTTTTCTATATCATCATGAATCATATCAATAGGACATCTGTGGAGAGAGTTTTTCCTAAAATATCGAGATGTGTCATATAAGATAGTTTCAATCTAGTGTTGACTCTTGAACTCAATATTTCTCATAGAAATCATAGGAACTGGATTTTTTGTAAACATAAAAGTTGTAGATTTATGTCTTGAATTTCCAATGGATTAAGAATCAAGTCAATATAATATTTGAACAAAGCATTATGATTGAAATACAAAAACTGCCATCAATCGCACCACAATTCGGATTCTTCAACATTTCAACCAGGTTTTTGGTTTCTTTCAAAAAAATTCTCGTTTTGTCATTACCTATAAGATTCCAAACTAAATGCATAAAAGTAACAAAAAAACTTGAAAACAAGCCAAATATTAATCAAAAGGAATATAATTGTTGGTATAAAACTAACTTATCAAATACCCCCAAACTTACCTTTTGCTCGTCCTCAAGGAAAACTCAAAATCAAACAATCATTTAGTCACAAAGCTAGTCGAATGACACTACAAAATTTGTGCTTCATCAATCTAGTCATGAATTCAAAACATGTGTGTATGAATGTCAAGCTCAAGTTTCATGCATGCATTTTGGTTTGAATTTCACGATCAATGATTCTCAGGATCTAAGCAAATGAGTTCTAGGTATTCCATAGGCTTGCTTTTCATACAAATTCTCCACTAATATAAACACTTGCAAACTTAGATCAAAAGGACTTCAATAAGCTTGTAACGTAAGGTCTAGGTATTAGCTTACAAAGAAATGTAGGAATAAACAATGCAAGAGAGCATAAAGCATTGTACATTGAATCTCAGATAAACAACATAAGAGAGCATAAAGCATTGCGCATAGAATCTTACTCTCCTCCTTTCTTTTCTCTTTCCCAATTTCTTTTTTAGGATTCATGCTTTTCTTTCATTTTCTTTTGTGCAGTTTTTTTCTTTTCCTTTTTTTTCCTTTTTCTTTTCATGAATCCCAAGGCTTCATTTCTTGTTCTTTTGCTTTCACAACCCCCAACTTGTTTCTTTTTATCAACATGAGTTGTGATTTATTTCTTGCATATTTTCATGCTCATACCCCTAAATACATTCATCCATGCCCTCAACATGTCTCCATATGACCCCTTGATAGGATTGTGCACAAAGTGTCACACTTTAAGCTCTCTTAGGGACAATCGTTGATTTTTTGGGCTGTAAAGGTAGTTATAGTAAGCTTTAATAAATGAAGTCAAGTAGTGGTCATTCATATGCATTGCACATACCATTATTTGAAAAACAGCTCAAAGAGGTAACTAGTGAACAAAAGTATGATCATGGTAGGCTTGAAAGGCACAAATGAGTCAAAGATGGCCTAAATCATTTTCAAATTTTCTAGTTATCTAGGATTTCACCTCAAAGAGTAATCAAACAAGTCTAGAACACTAAAAAATGACTAATACAACTCATTAGAAGTAAAATCCAACACTAAGTAGCATGCAATTCACAAGATTTCAACACAACGTGCATAATGAAAATTCATCATTCATGGCAAAGATCAAATGCACACAAGAATCGCCATTTCACAAACTAGCAATCTTTGTTTCCTCTATACTCTATACAATATCAATTAGGTATCATCATAAAAAATTAGTAATTAAGTTATTTATTCAATCACAAAACATGAACTCAACTAAGTTTGTCAACAAAGCATGCCTGCTCTTGGACTCTCTTCGCATAACATGGGTAATTCAAATAAAAAAAATGGCTCAATTTTTCACATAAAGTTCAAACACACAAAATACAAATTCCACCCCCAACTTTAAAATTAACATTGTCCTCAATGTTTAAAGAATTAAAGTACATAAGAGGTGGAAATAAGAAACTCCCTTTTCCAATAGATGATGCACTTAGAGTTCTTGAGAGATCCATACATATCACCAAGACGACATCCATCTACATAAGAAAAGAAAGCATGAAAGCATATGGGTTAAAGCAACAAAAATGAGAACATAAATATAGGCAAAGAAACACAATAGCTAAACATGTCAAAATCTAGAAAACGAACATATTTCAAAAACTAACTATGACATTATTAAAAAGTAAAAGAAAAAAGGACTTAGGTTACCTCCCAATAAGCCTTGGCTTATAGTCGTCAGCCCGACTATCTTCTTTATTCATTTGGGATCTAAAAATAAGTGTTTATCATGCCACATCTTTGTGTGCTCTAAGAGTGTAGGTGATCTTCCGGATAGGAAAGGTGAGGATGATCCGGAGTAGCATCAAGGGCCTCTTAGACATCAACATGTGTATCCCCTATTACTGCGAATGGTTTACCAAATATGGTAAAGATGTACCTATCATTTTACATATTAAAAATGAAAAAATCTATAGAGCACAAGAATTGGTCACCATTTATAAGCATATCTTGAGTCACCCTAATAAGCCTTGCTTCATCTAGTGCATGTTTTTGGATTAAACAATGAAATTAGATTAGTGCTTGTATTTAGATCACATAATGTTATTTCACAAGTATAGTTTTCAATTGAATCGGGGATAATGAAACTCCCTAAATTACTTAGCACTTGAGGTGGCTTCTCTTGAAAGATGACAATGCACTTTTCAATAGTTTCTCACTCCTCCATTTGTTGTTGTTGGATGGCTTTGCAATGCTCCCTTGGATTGATTTCCATATCCTTTGGAAAGTTTTTTTTTAATGTTTTTTAGCATTAATTTCAGTAGCAAGCTATCCAATTTGAGTTTCTATTGATTTCATTTGAACTCCTAAACTTGAAGCTAGCTGCCCCAATTGAATCTCAATGTTGTCTATCTTTGCTTCATTCTTATTCAATCGAGCTTTTGTTTTGCCAATAAAAGTGCTTAGAAACTCCTCCAATGATACCTTTTTCTCACCTTTATTTTCCATAAATGAAGTGATAATGGATGCCATGGAATCCATTCGTTGAGAGGCTCCATAAGAAGTCCAAGCTGCAAATTGGTTAGAAAGAGCAAAAATTTGTGCAGCTAATTATGTAAATGACTTTACCTCAAGAACACCAGCAACTATTTTAACGGAAGACCTCTCGAAAGGCCATTGATAGCTGTTAGTAGCTATCTCCTTCAGACTCCTAGCCTTACACATATAAATACATACAACCCAGTGCAAGGTAAAACAACATCAAAATATGGGAAGAAAGTAAAAGCAATATAGACTAAAAGCAAGACTAAGTTATAATAATATTAATGCAATTATGATAAAACAATCCTCGACAACGGCGCCAAAAACTTATTCATGAAATATTTTGCAAACCGCAAGTGCACGGTGTCAAGTTTATATACAATGGTGAGTTTAAGTATTGTATTCACAATGATTATAATAAAAAATTGTAGCAGGTACCGTAGTTTAAATAGTCTCAATTTTATCTAAAAAATCAAGTGATGATTAAACAAAGTAGAATATAAAAATTGCAAAAGACAAAAGTGAGTTTTTAGAAGTAATACAACAAACACCTTATGAGCAAGAAATTCTAGAGGAATGACTTATCTAACTATCACATATGTTCTTTCTTCCAAAACATACCAATTCAAGTCAACAATACATGTAAGTTAAGAATTCCTAACCTCATCAATTCCCTCTCTCGAATGCCAAATTAATTATGAGTTCCAATATGAATTTCAATATCTTTATAAAATATCAAAAATAAAACTCTACAAAATTTTAATGAATTCTTCTTCAAAACTTCAAAGGTTTCATAAGCTTCTCAACTCTATGATTCCTAGGTTATGTTATATTTATGATCATATATAATCTTTCCTCTCTCGAGTATCGAATCTCATACATCAAATACTCTCAATTAATGGCCAAATAATCAAGATGCAATACTAAACAAGATAACACAAACAAGATGAAAAACTTGAACTAATATTGTTTGGAATTAAAAATATAGGACCAAATAAGGTTACATCATCCTCTATAAAGAAAAGTTTAGTTCATCATGGATGAATACAACTTCAAGAAATACATAAGAAAGAATATAGAAATTGTTCAACAATTTACAAAGTGAGAGGAATGGTCGAAACTCTCCTTGTCTCTTAGAATGGTTCTTTCTTTCTAAGAATTTCCTCCTTCTGTCTAGCAACACTCCTTCTATCAAGAATAACTTCTCACATCAAAGAATACCTTTGGAGGCTCTCTGGGGTCCTTAAATCATATGGGAGATGCCCTAAGGAGGGCAAAAAATCCATTTTGCCCCTTTAATCTGCATGGCAATGCGTAAACGCTGACTGGACAATTAGGCACTGAACATTCTGTCCAAAACCTATTTGTACAGCATGTGCAGCCTTTTTCAACTGATATTTCAACCATTTCTAGGACAAAACGACTTTTGGTGTCTTCATAAGATTTGTATCTCTATTTTTTAGTTTCTATATCATCATTAATCATCTCAATAGGACATCTGCAGGGAGAGTTTTTGCCTAAAATATCAAGATATGTCATACAAGCAATTTCAGTCTAGTATTGACTCTTGAACTCGATGTTTCTCATTGAAATCATAGACATTAGATTTTGGGGTAAGCATAAAAGTTGTATATTTATGTCTTGGCTTTCCAATGGATCAAGAATCAAATCAATGTTATATTTGAGCAAAGTGTTATGATTCAAACATAAAAACTGCCATCAGTTGCACCACAATTCGAATTCTTCAACATTTCAACTAAGTTTTTTGTTTCTTTATATTTTCTTCTCTTTTTATCATTATCTACAAGATTTCAAACTAAATGCATAAAATGTAACAAAAAACACTTAAAAATAAGGCAAATATTAGTCAAAAGGCATATACATTGTTAGTATAAAACTAACTTATCAGTCATACATTTTTCTCTATAAAATCTGCTGATTTTAGAAAAGTGATCAACATAAAAGTTGTGTATTTGTCTATTAGCTTCAATTTTCAACTTGAATCGCCTAATTCCAACCAATAGGGAGAAAATTATGCTTGATATAAGGAAATGTATTAGCATAGATAGATCATTTCCAATACACACACGTGGATGAATTTTCTGCTATAATCAAGGCTAAATTGGGTTGAACTTCCAACAGAAAAGTTATAGTCCTCTCTCTTAATTAAATGAAGTAAGATTCAGGTCCATAGGATTTTTGAACATGGAGTTATCCCCAAATACAAAAACTGCACAAGTTTGGAAATATATTTATTTTGAATTTAGTGCAAGCCCAACAATCACTTGCAAAATCCAAGTGATTTCTTGCATATTTTTTATATACATGTATAGAATTAGGAAAAAGTGGCCATTTTCTTCTAATTGTGATACTTCTTTGATCCAATAACATATTATCTCCCAACTTGCTCATGAAACGTGTTGGCTTCTGTGGTTTCATTTTGGCTCTTTTTCATCTCTTTTTGTTCATTGATTCCCTAACACAAAATTAATAAAACTATAATATTAACAAGAATAAAGCAAGAAAAGTATAAAGAATTTGATATAAAATTATGTCAAAATATGCACTTGATACTTTAGGCTTGTACCTTAAATGCTGCACATACCCAAACCTAGAGTGATCGTCGGTAAAGGTAATGAAACATTTTGGTAGTTCCCTCGAGCAGTAATACTTAGTGGCCTACATGTACATATAGATCAAATCCAAGGGATTGTAGCACGCTCCACTTGTCTAACAAACAGTAACTTGGTAAAATTTCCCTTTAGGCAAGAATTACATATTGGCATTTCTTGCTTGCACTTAAGGTTGAGCAATTGTGCCAACTTGTGAACTCTTTTATTAGAGATATGACCTAATCTAGCATGCTACAAATATATGGAACTATGATTATCTAATTTTTATTTTTTTTAATATGGAAGATGGAGTTTTGGTGTGTGATAGTATATAAATCATTTGTCAATATTCCAGTACAAATCAATGAAGAACTTCAAAAAATGGAACAACTTCCATTAAAACTAGAAAATATCGAGATGATGTTCTTTATTAAATCAGGAATATAAAGACAATTGTTGAATCTATCCTAACTCCATGCCTATGCTAACTGGGTTGTCCATATGGCTAATGCATCAACTCTTGCTCCATTCCCCAACCATAGGGTTGTCTCTCCCCTACTTAGCTACATTCGATATCTAATACTCAAGAAACATCATTAATCGAAAGGTTAACTTTAACAAAATACATACTCAAACCACACTAGCGACTTGCAAGGTACTCCTTGCAATTCCTCTTCTAATTCCCCGGCTTGCCATAAGAGTGGTACTTATCATTGGCTTTGAAACCCTTTTGCCACTCCACCAATGGCCTTCAAGTTTTTGCCCTTCTTATAAGAACTCTTCTTTTTTTCTTTTCAGTGGAGTTTTAGCCTTAGATTGGGATGAAGAGGCAAAAACATTATAGGATTATCCTTCTTCATGGTAGATTCAATCGTCTTCAACATATTGACTAACTCAATGATGTTGGTCTCCATCTTATACATGTTGAAGTTCACCACAAAGGCATCTAAAAAGGATGGCAAAGACTGTAGGATGAGATCCACATAGATTTTGTTATCCATAACAACTCCAAGGGACTCAAATCATTCGATAAGGCCTATCATCTTTAACCCATAGTCTTGGACAGAAGAGCCTTATATCATACGATATTGAAAGAGCTCTTTTGAAGCTTTATATCTCATCTGTCGGGTGTGTACACCATTTAACTCTTGCAGGTGAATGTGAATTCGGTAGCATGTGTCGTGCTCTCATGTTGATGATATCATACAACAGCGAAATTGCAAGTCATTCTCAACTTGCTTGTGGTACTCTACAAGCTCCACCTCAGTAGTGTTTGCGAACACAACCATCGGCGGCATCACATCAAGGGCATAAGACCTCTCTTCAAACTTGAGAACAATCTGAAGGTTCCTAAACCAATCGACATAGTTAGGACTAGTTAACTTATTGGCATCTAGAATAGATGCTAGTGGTTTTTGGGCCATTTTTTAGATCTAATCTACAAAATATGAGAGGCATAAAAATAAACATTCATCGATAATATATTGTAAAATGGTCTTTAGTTATAAATGTATCCTACTATTTTATTCAATTCCCATCACCCTTAAGATGGCGATTTAGGAAATCATATTTTCTGGTGGGCTTGAGGTCCGATTAATGTTTTACATGCCTATTTTATGAGATCATATAAAATATTGAAAGGTAGAATTTATCAATTACACCATATGCAATCCCTAAGGTATTATCTCACCACTTCCATATACCCTAAGAATATGAAGACATATGGTACTCAATGTCAAACAGTACCCATTAAACTTTTATGTAGATATAGTATCTAAACGTCCCACAACTCATAGACAACGATAAAGATAAGTCCATCCTAGGGGCATTCCCATGCTTAGTAGAGATCACAAATTTCCATCATTTATGCATCCCACAACTCGTAGACAATGTCCTAAATACAATAGCATCGTTATGTCTTCTACTTTTGATAGAAGGCATGGGTAATTAGGCCCAGCCCAATTTTAACCATATTTGCTTCAAATAGAATTTTTGAAATTCTTAAACTTCACTTTCAAGTGAGAGTTCATCTTATAATTCCAAGGCCTCATATCATTTAGTTTGTTTATTTAATGTCACACTATCCTAATGACCGCAAGTATAATAAAAAAAACATTAAATAAACCTATGCATGCATCTACCATACATACATAAAAAAGGGGATGATCATGGGTCATATCCTATGCGATCCACTCAAGCTAAAGTGGATATAGGTCAGTCTAAGGATAGTAATTAAAATTATAAAACAAATCCTATCTATTACGTGAATCTTTCACCCATACATTCATGGGTCTTCATTCCTTGCTTTTCTCCACCTTATTCCTTCATGTCAAACAAAAAGAAAATCTCACAACTTAATTCTACTCTCATTACAAAAGTTATGCCTAACAATAAACCTTGGAATTTCTTCTAAGGAAAAGTATATAGGAGGGATGTGAGTTTACATTTGGAGTAAAACAGAGAAAAGGCGAGATATGTAAGCCTCATTTTAATTAAAACCCAAACCAATCAAACCAAGTATTCACAATGCACATAGAATATCCATAAGAAGGTCTAAGCTCCATGATCATCCACTCCAACATACATGCCTAATTTATACATCATATTAATAAATTCAAAGCATGTAAATTACTCTTTTATGTGCCAATTTTTCGATTTAGGATAAATATTTTTTGGTTTTTCATAAAAACACCTTTTATTAATATTATAATTAACAATTGATTTTAAAAATTGAACAAACCAAAATCTGTGTAACTATTACATATAAAAAATGAAAAAAAACTGCCTAGTGGCACCACGACCCTTCGGAAAGTTTCCTGATCGCGCCGCTCGCCCACTTCTCGCACCGTGGTGCCAAAGCTTCAACAAGGTTTGTGCCACAACCTTCCGTATGTGGAGTCTTGGCACCGAAGGTATAGTCCCCTCACGCCGCAACGCTAGTTTCGCTATTACTAAAGTAATAGACTTGAATATGGCCCATTTTTTAAGTCCAACGTCAACTATTTTTGTTTAGTTCTTATTTTCAATATTAAAATATTTATTCCTATAAATATCAAATAAAATAATTTTATCGCACATAAAATATATTTTTCGCATAATAATTCATCATATGAAATTTAAGAAAATACTCAAACTAGTATCCGGATATGGTAACTTGGGCTCTAATACCACTGTTGGGTTCATAAAATCGTAGGACTAAGCGTAGCAAAATTTAAAAATTTTAAAACATGCTTAACAGTTTATAACATGTAGTCCCATATTCTATGCGATTAATCGGTTCACACTGGATAGTTCATTTAATCAAAAATAAGATTTTTTATGAATATAACCTTAATTAAGCACTCTGGTTTATGAAGTTGACTTGAACAATTCAAACCGTGGCTAGACCAAAAATAGAGTTCGCCATAGAAATTTAAGTATTTTTCCTCTAACGGTATCCACACGACGAGCATGTCACAATTCCACAAACTTGTTAAAGGATGTAGATACTTATTACTAATCTAGAATTTGGAAGTGTTTATTAATTTCAAATATCAACTAGTTGATAAGAGAATTAATCAAATATCAAAAGGTTTGGAACCAATGAGAAAACAAGACAAGAGAGAAATATGAAGAAACAAGCATGTATATTTTCTACATTAGGGGCTGATTTTTCTACTTCTCAAAGCTCTAACTCGACCTATGTGATGCTGTATTTATACACCTTCAAGTCTTTGACCTAATCTATAGGTCTCTAAATTCCTTCCATATTTATTTCTTGTTTGTTTCTATTTAAGACATGTCTTGGATTAGTTTTCTATTAAGACTCAAAATCTTAATTAATTTCCATCCCAAGACACAGAGTCTTTAATTAAAGACTACTAATAGGCCTCTCCTAGGAGCCCATTAATTATTGGACTGATTAATTAATTTTTATTAATTATTTAAGCTTAATTAAATTGGTTCCAATGGACCACAAAATTAAATGGGCCCAATATAAATAATCTCATTATTTTTATTAGTTTAAATTAATTTAATTTTTATTAGTTAATTGATCCAATCAATTAATTAATTTCTCACAAAAGAGCCCCTAATCATTTTTAGGTCCAACCAAGTAATCTTATCATTTAATTGGATGAATTAATGTAACTCTTAAACTAATTCTATCTCCAACTTAGTTAATCTCCATTAGTTAACTTGATCCAACTCCATGGATACTATTTTAGATAAAAGTGATACATCTCATTTTGTGTGTGACCTATTAGGTTCATAGTTAAGCTAGCAGTGGGCTTGCGACTATTGCAACTTAATGAATATACAAAATATATTCTAGTGCATCTTGACTACATAGTCTTAGGTGAATTTGCAAGCAACCTATTTCTATTACGAGTATCATACAAGTCCGGTCCTTCCATCAACTAACTTTTTGACTAAGTCTAGGTCATGGATTATAGTTGAAACCTTATTTGACTTAATAACTATGATTTCATTTCTAGTCACATTGACTCATGATGAATCACTAAAAAAATCCCATCTAATTTTCATTCTGCTCTGGCAAAAGACTTTTGAGTCAAGGATCATGAAATGCATAAGAGATTCACCTATTCAACCAGATAGGTGACAGATCATTTGTTGGCCACTCATTTACCTCCTTACACGAAGATTATATACTCGACGTAAACCCCTTGGGATTGTTATGCAATCGAGAAATACATCAATGCATATGATATCATTTACAAGGCTACCATGGTGCATCAAGTTAAAGGACTAGGTCAAGCACTATCGTAACTGAAAATTATCATTCGACGAACAATATTTCCAATTAAAAAATTTCCACTGGCCTGTTTGGTGTACTAGTTCCCAAACAAGCCCCTGCACATGTGCACTAGCATCCCCATGCTAATGCCTATAGAGGAAGACATCCTGCTTTCGAGCATGCATCATGTACGCCAGTTTAATTCCATGATGACGCAAAACATATTTAAGACCAAAATCATAGAGGCATATCTCATGATCTCCATCATATTAGCGACCATGCCCCATAGACTCCTATTGGTGAACCTGTAAGAATGATTCAGATCGTATCTAGATTAGAAACTGGTTCACTCAAAAATCCATGTGTCTTCCCTCTACTGGTATTCATACTACAGGCAAGTCCACGGATCAATAATCCTTGCTAAAGAATTTTGATCTTTTGTTTGTAATCTAGAATTTTGGGGGTGAAGTTCAATTCTTATTTCAACTAGGTGAATAAAGACTTGAACTTTTTATCAAAAGGATAAAATCTTCTGATGGAAGACAGAAGATCTTTTTAGAGAAGAAAGAGACTGAGAAGAATATAGAGGGGGATGATTTTTTTCTTTTTCTTCAAGTGAATTTTCAACTCTTACTTATGTGTATATATATACACATGTTGGTTCAATCCCAATCCAATTAGGTTTTGATCCTTTTCTAAGTTTATCTCTATCTCTTTGCTTCCTTATCTTATTTCTTTCCATCAAAGATTAGATTTCTTAGACTTATCTAAGACTTTTAGTGGGCCTATTCTACGAGCCCATCAACTTAGGCTAGGACATTAATTGATCTCTATCAATTAATCAAGCTCAACTTAATTAATTGATGCCACCTAAGTAAATTAGGCTTAATTATATTATTTAAATTGGTTAAATTAATTTAACCCGTTAATTGATTTAAGCCCGTTAATTGATTAATATAATTAATTCATTCATTCATTTTCCATGAGCCCCTAACTTAATTAGGTCCAATTAAATAATCTTATTATTTAATTGAATGAAATAATTTAACTCTTTAAATTAATTCTAGCTCTTGTGAATTAATCTCCATTAATTAATGTAATCCAACGCCTTAGATTACTTCTAGATTAGAAATGGACTATTCGGATTTATGTGCGACCTATTAAGTTCAAAACTAAGCTACTAGTGGGCTTGCAACTCTTGAAACTTAAGTGAATATTAAATATTATGATTAATTAATTAATTAATTAATCATCTTAGAATTAGCTCCTTAATTTCTTGAACCTCATAAATCTTGGAAAACACCTAGCATTACATCATGACTACCTAGTCTTAGGTGAAATAGCAAGCGAATCTATTCCCTATTATGAGTACCATGCAAGTCCGATCCTTCAGTCAACCACCATTCCGATTAAGTCTAGGCATGGATTATTAGTCGAAACCCTATTTGACTTAATAACTATGATTTCATTTCTAGTCAGATTGACTTGTGATGAATCATTAGAAAACCCCCATCTAATATTCATCCTACTTTGGCCAAAGACTTCTAAGTCAAGGACCATAAAATGTATAGTAGATTTACCTATTCTGTTAGAAAGATAACGGATTCATTATTGGCCACTTATAAACCCCCTTACATGAGGATGCCACACCTACATACTCCCATTGTGATTGTCAAGCAATCAAGGTATACATCAAAATACAACATGTCATGCACAAAGTTACCATAGTACCTCAAGTCCAATGACTAATTCATGCACTATTGTAATTACAAAATTCTCATTCGATGGATAAGGTTTCTAATTGAAAATTCTCTCTAAGCTTGTTCGGTATTTTTTCTTTAACAAGTACCCACACACATATACTAACATCACCATGATGATGCCTATGGAGCGATATATCCTCCCTTCCAGCACATGTGCACGAGTCTTTCGAGTTCATCGATGTCCCATCTCAATACCCTCGATTCAGAACTCATTTAAGACTAAAACCATAAAGAGATATTAAATGATTGCCATCATATGAGTAACCATACTCCGTAGTTAAGTATAGTCTAGGAACTTTATCTAATTATCTAAGTGCAATTAAAGGTAAAAAAATTACCTATTTGAATAATACTATTTTTACAAGAGTATAGAATCGGCCACTAATTGGCTTGTTGGGCACTACTTTAATA
Source organism: Paulownia fortunei (assembly GCA_019321725.1). Taxonomy (NCBI): domain Eukaryota; kingdom Viridiplantae; phylum Streptophyta; class Magnoliopsida; order Lamiales; family Paulowniaceae; genus Paulownia; species Paulownia fortunei. Next base: position 8,573,290 of record CM033105.1, on the reverse strand, counting down.
ATTTTCTGCTTGCCCTAAAGCTAATTACCCATGTATCTCAGGTCCATCTTCTCAAGATGTCATTTAAATACTCTTTATTATAGGTGTTTAATTGGTAGATCTACTATGTTTTCTGCCTAGGCAACTCTCCCCACTTTGATGTAACTTCAACCAATGATCTTTCGAATTAGGTAGTATTGCCTCATGATGTGCTTAGATATTTGATGAGATCTTAGGTTCTTTGCTTGCACAATTGCCTCATTGTTATCATAGTAGAGAGGTACAGGATCAACAATGGATAGAAGTATGCCCAATGCTTAGATGAAGTTTCTCATCCAAATAGCTTCTTTTGCAGCATCATATGCAGCAATGTACTCAACCTCAGTAATGGTATCCGCAATTATTTTCTGCTTAAAAATCTTCCAGCTGACCGCCCCATCTTTTATGATGAATACAAATCCAAACGTGGACTTTGAATCATTTATACCAGACTGGAAGCTAGAATATGTAAAGCCTTATAGCTTCAACTTTCCATAACCATAAACCTAGAAGACATCCTTATTCCTTCATAAGTACTTAAAGATCATTTTTATGGCTTTCCAGTATTGTTCACCTGGATTAGATTAATATCTGCTCGTGACACTCAAAGCTTAGGCAACATCAAGTCTTGTACATAACATAGCATAAATTATAGTTCCAACGGTGGAGAAATAAGGCACATGAGTTATCCACTCTCTTTTCTTAGAAGTTTTTGGGGACATTGACTTAGAGAAAAAAATACCATGACTCATCGATAGGAATCCCTTCTTGGATTCTTCCATGCTAAACCTTTTTAACATCTTATCTATGTACATAGATTGGGATAATGCAATCATCCTCTTAGATCTATCTATATAGATCTTAATCCCCAAAATATACGATGTTTTTCCCAAATCCTTCATAGAAAGTTGAGTAGACAACGAAGCCTTTGTTGATTGTAACATCCCTACATAATTCCTAATGAGTATGATGTAATTAATATAAAGTATAATAAATGACACTCCCACTAAACATCTTGTAGACACAAGGTTCATTCGGATTCTTGAGAAAACCAAAAGATATAGTTGCCTTGTCGAATCAGCTATTCCACTTTGGAAAGCCTGTTTGAGTCCATAAATAGACCTCTGAAGCTTGCAAACCTTTTACTCGCTTCCTTTGGATATGAAGCCTTTAGGCTACCTTTTACATCCATCTGCCACATCTCTAGTCAAAATATATCGATATGGCCAATAAGATCCGAATAGATTTAAGTATTGCCACTAGTGAGAAAGTTTTCTTATAGTCAATTCCTTGCCTTTAAGTGTAACCCTTTGTAACCAGTTATACCTTATAGGTCGTCACCTCTCCATCTGCTCTTAGCTTCCTCTTATAGACTTATTTGTAGCCAATGTAGTATAATATCATATAGCAGGTCCACCAAAGTCTAAAACATGTTGGAGTATATGGAATCCATCTCAAATTGCAAGGCCTCTTGTCATATTCCTTAGTTGATGTCAGACATCACTTCTTCATAGTTCCTTGGATCACTATCCAAGTGTAGTCCTTTCAAGTTGTTCTCTGATAAGAAACCATACCTACCAAGTTGCTTCGAGATCCTTTCGAATCTCCTCGAAAGGTGTATGTTCAAAGTGTTTGCTATATGTGGTTTTGACACTATGGCCTCTTATAGGTCTTCTTACAGGTCTTAAATTTCTTCAAGTTTTATATTCTCATCATTTCTATCCAATAGAAATAACTCATCAAAGAATGTGGCATTCCTCGAAATAAATACTTATTATTTCGATAGGTTATAGAAGTAGTATCCAACGGATCCTTTTAGATATCCCTCGAACTTGCATAAGGTAGATCTTATATCTAACTTATTTCCCACTTACTGCTTCACATAAGTAGGGCAACCCCATACCCTAAGGTACTTGTTAGAAGGGGTCTTGCCACACCATATCCCATATGGTGTTTTAGATATAACTTTGATGGCAATCTAGATATAATGTCGTTTCTAGAGCATAGCCTACAAATAAAAGATGAAGCCTAGTGAAACTCATCATGGACCAAACCATTTCAACAGTGTTCAATTCCTACGCTCAGCTACTCTATTAAGCTATGGAGTGGCCGATAATGGCTGGTGGAGTGCATTGTAAGAGAATCTTATTCTCTCTTAGATAATTAAAAAATTTGAGCTCAAGTATTTACCTCCTCAATCAGATAGAAGAATCATAATACTTTGTTGGTTTTGTTTCTCTACTTCATGCCTAAAGTATTTGAACTTTTCAAAGGCTTCAGACTTGTATCTCAAAAAGATACGCATACTCGTACATGAAAAGTAGTCGATAAAGGCAATGAAGTAGTGGTAGTTTCCTCAAGAACTAACACTTAGTGACCCGCATACATCCGTATGGATCAAATCCAAGGGATTTGTAGCATATTCCACTTATTAAATGGTGACTTTGTCATCTTTCCCTTAAGGCAAGATTAGCATGTCCACATTTCTTGCTCGTCCTTAAGGCCAAGCAATTGAGCTATCTTGTAAACTCTCTTTTTAGTGATATGCCCTAGCCTAGCATGCCATAAGTATGTGGAACTATGATTATCTTATTTATGTTCATTTTGTTGAATGTGCAAGATGGAGTTTTGAGGTATGATAGTATATAAATCATTTGTCAAAGTACCAATATATAATAACGAAGAACCTCTATATATGGTACAACTTCCATTTATTATATAAAATGAAAAACCATCTTTATCCAAAATTGAAATAGCTATAATGTTCTTTATTTACTCATCTACATAAAGATAATTATTTAAATCTATCCTAACTCTATTTCCTAGAGTTTGGCAAAGACTGCATGATGAGATCAATATAGAGTTCGTCATCTACAACGACTCCTAATGACTCAAGCCTTTCTATAAGGCCTATTATTTTAACCCATGTTTATAGATGGAAGATCCCTCTATCATATGGGTCCAAAAAAGCTCTTTTGAGATCCAATATTATGCATGTCGTGTGTGTTAACCATATAACCCTTGCAAGTGAAAGTGAATCTTAGGCAACATGTGTCATATTCTCATGTTGCCTCTGAAACTCATTGGACATCAATGCTAACATGTAGCACTTGGCTTGTATCTGCAAGCTCTTTCTCAGTAGCGTCCGCTAGTAAGCCGGTAGCGGTGTTAGAGTGAGGACATAAGCCCCTTTGTTTGGATTAGAGAATAATCCAAAGATTCCTAAGCCAATCAACATAAATAGGACCAGTAAGTTTATAAGTAGAATTTTGGCCATTTTGAGATCTAAGCTATAAAATATGCGAGGCTAAAGAATTAGCTTACATTCGATAATATATTTATTTATAATATGATTTTTAATAAATATTCTCACTATTTTATTCAAACTCCATTACCCTCTAGATGATGATTCAAGAAATGCAATTTCTAATTAAGCTTGAGGCCCAATTAATATTTTATATGGCTAATTTTATAGGTACATACAAAATTTTAAAAGATAGCTAACTACATTAGGAATTGCATCACAATGCAACCCTCGAGCTATTTTGCCTCACTTCTTTCTAGATGTCCTAATTTTGTGATCTCATATGATATTAATTGTCAAGCAAGACCCATCAAACCTCCATGTAGATGGAGCATCTAAGCATCCCACGATTTATAGACGATAATAAAGATGAGCCCACCCCATAGGCATCTCTATGCTTAGTAGTGATCACAGCTTTCCATTTCTTATGCATCCCATGACTCATGGATGATGTTCTAAATGTGGTAGCATCGTCATTTCAACTATTTTTTTATGGAAGGCATAGATAATTGAGTCCAACTCAATTTTGCCTATATTTTCTTATATGGAATTTAGTTGAAAATTCCTAAACTTGACTTTTCATGTGAGGGTCTATTTTTTTAATTCCAAGACCTCATCTATTATTCCTAAGTTTGTTATTTAAAGTTATATTATCCTTTGCAAGCTTAATCAAAAGAAAAGTATTAAAATAAACCATGCATGCATCACCATACATACATAAAGGGATGATATAGGTCATATCCTATGTGATCCACTTAAACCAAAGTGGATCTAGGTCAATCTAAGAGTAGTAATTAAAATAAAAATAGATCATTATCTATTACATGAATGAATACCGATACATTCATAGGCCTTCTTGTTTTTTTATCCAACTCGCTCCATCTTCTTGTATTGTGCCCCCCCCCCCCCCAAAAAAAAAAAAAAAAAAAAAAGGAAAACCTCACAGTCTAAAACTACTCTCATTACAATTGTTATAACCTAACAAGAAATTTTGGAATTTCTTCCAAGAGAAGGTATATTGGAAAGATAAAGAAATTAGAGAAAATGTGAGACAGACAGGCCTCATTTTAAATAAAATCCAAAATGATAAAACCATAAACATATAATGTCAATAAAATGGTCTAGGCTCTATGATCATTCACACATCCATACATGCTTAATTTAATCATCATATGAATTAAATTTAAAAAATGTAAATTTACCAATATTTAACTTGCCATTTTTAAAGTTTGGAATAAAATCTTAATTTTTCTAGAAAAACTATTTTTTAATGATTTAAAAATTAACAATTAATTTTAAAATTTAAAAAATTAATTTTTGCATGTTAGACAACGACAGGCAACAACCTACTCATGCCCAAAGTGTGCACAGGTAGCCTATGCACATGTCGTGTGCGATGGGCATGCAGCTAGGCATCGAGTCCCACCTAACGCTTGTCTGGGCATGAAAATATGCCCAAGTTTGCTGCTAGGGCATCGGGCAAACACCTTGGATCTTCTCCTAGCAGCTTAGCTTTCACGGTTGGGTGACCCATGATATATCCGCCGCCAGTATCATTCCACTCGACCTCGCCACTACCAAGAACCCATTTCATGGCAGCGGGCAGTCCTACTGAGACCCATCGCAAGCGGCTATATGCCACCTGCCTAACTTGCCATCTAATACACCAATGTGTGCTAGTTGGTAATCAGCCACCGTGTCACATATAGAGGCAGTAATGGTTCTTAGGCAGCAGATTATTTATTTGTATATGTTTATTTTGTATGTGGTGTGTACATGATTTAACTATTTTATCAACATGAAAAATTTTCAGATTCAATTCCTAAACAAAAATTCGTAAATAAATACAAATTTCATCATATGAATTTTATGATACTTTAATAAAAGTAATCAAAATACACAACTTAGGTTCTAAATACCACTGTTGGTGTTTACAAAATTGCAAGACTTATATGCAACAAAAATTTAAAATTTTTACGATATGCGTAAATAATTTAATACATGCAACCCCAGATTCGATGTGATTTATCTATTATTTTTGAATTACTTGCTTAATAAAATTAATAAGGTTCACAAAGATACATGAATTAATTGCACTCCTATTAGTGAAGCTGTTAGAACAATTCAGATCATATTCAGATTAGAAACTTGTTCACTCAGGAATCCACGTGTCTTCCCTCTATTTATTCTACACCTCGGGCAAGTCCACTGATCAACAATTCTTGATAGAGAATTTTGATCTTTTATTTCTAATCTAGATATTTGGGAATGAAGTTCAATTCTTAGTTCAAGTAGGTGAACAAATACTTGAACCATTTATCAAAATGATGGCACTTTTTGATGAAAGACACAAGATCGTTTTGGATCCCAAATATTTTTTTCTTCTTAAAGTGGATTTTCAGCCCCTACTTATGTATGTATAAACACATGTTGGTTCAATCCCAACCAAATAGGTTTTGATCCCTTTCCACGTTTATCTCTATCTCTTTCGTTCATTATCTTATTTCTTTCCATCAAAGATTAGATGACTTAGTCTTATTCATCAAGACTTCTAGGTGGGCCTCTCCTACAAGCCCACCAAATTGGGCAAAGACTTTAATTGACCTCCATCAATTAATCAAGCTCAATTTAATTAATTGATGTAATTAAATAACTAATTGGTTCCATAAGGCCACCAAATTAAATTAGGGCCAATTATAATATTTAATTAATTAAAATAATAAACCCTTTAAATTATTCTAAGCCCATTAATTGATTGATGTTATCAATTAATTAATTCACTCTCCATGAGTCCCTAATCTTAATTAGGTCTAGTTAAATAATTTTATTATTTAATTAAATAAATTAACTTAACTTCTTAAATTAATTCTAGCTCTAGTTAATTAATCTCTATTAATTAACATAATTCAACTCTTTTGATTACTTCTAGATTAGAAGTGGACTATCTCAATTTATTTGTGACCTATTAGGTTCACAATTAAACTAGTAGCAGGTTTGCAACTCTTGCAAGTTAAGTGAATATTAAATATTATAATTAATTAATCTAACTAATTAATTGTATTTGAATTAACTCCTTAATTCTAAAATTTCACAAGTCATAGGAAGTACCTACCGGTGTATCATGACTACCTAGCCTTAGATAAAATAGCAAGCAAAACTATTCTTATTATGAGTGGCTTGCAAGTCCAGTCTTTTTACCAACTAACTTCCTGATTAAGTTTAGGACATGGATTATTAATTGAAACTCTAATTAATTTAATAACTAAGATTTTATTTCTAGTCGTATTGACTCCTGATATTCATCAAAAAACCCTAATGAACTTAATAACTATGAATCATCAAAAAACTCCTGTTTAGTATTCATCCTACTTAAGCTAAAGAGTTTTGAGTCAAGGACCATAAAATGCATAGGAGACTCACCTATTCTATTAGATAAGTGATGGATCCTTTGTTATTCACTCATTAACCTTGATATACGAGGATGCTGCACCCAACGCACTCCCCTTATGATTGTAAAGTAATCGAGATATACATCAAAATGCAATATGTCATACCACGGTCAACATGATGTCTCAAATTCAAGAACTAATTCATACATTATCATAACTAGAGAATTCTCATTCGATGAAAAATGATTTCAATTAAGAATTCCCTGCAAGCCTATTCGATGTACTTATTTTCCAATAAGCATCCATACATATACATTAGAGTAACTACGTCGATTCTTGAGGAGCGAGACATCCTCCTTTTGAGTATGCATCGTGTGCACGAGTTTTTCAGGCTCATCAATGTCCCGTCTTAATGAATTCTCTACTCAAAACTGGTTTAAGACCAAGTTATAGAGGCATATTCTATGATAGTTATCAAATGTATGACCATACCACGTAACTAAATATGGTCCAACAATTTTATTTAATTATCTAAGTATAATTAAAAATAAAAAAATACTAATTTATTAATATATTTTACATACGACTATTTTTACAAGAGTATAGAGATAGTCACTAATTTGTTGGTGGTGCACTGCTCTAACAACTTTATTCAGATTTAGTAGGACAACACAGATTGGGGAAAGAATGGGTTTGCATGTCTGGGTAATAAAAACACTAGGAGGAAATGTAGCCTATGTTAGCCATCAGTGGAGAGATGATGCATATGTGTAGTGTCAGCTACAGTGACAGAGAGATGGACAATGAGATTGGGCTACTATGGACAATCGCGCCCCCTTCCCCCCTACGCACATCCCCTAGTGGTTAAATTGTCCTCTGTATTGTTAATTTTTTTTTTCTGTACTCGCTTCAAAAATCCCTCTCTTTCTTCCCTCTTTTCATTTCATCTGTAATTCTTTCTTATTTTCAATATTTCAACATTTACAGACTTGAGATTACATTTTTTGGAGTTTAAAGGTATCTTACTCTTTTCTTTAATTAATTTTTTGATCATTATTTCGATGTTAGTCTTTTGTCTTTTTCTCTCCTCCCTCTAAACCTTAATGTGATTTCTTAGTTGTTTTTCCTATTTTCTTTTATTTTTGGTCGATGGAATGAATTTACTTTCATAAGATGTCTCTATTTGAGTCAAAAATATCTTAGTCATTTCAGTATACAAGATACCCATAAGAATGGCTTCTTTTTCCTTTAAGAAATGAAAAATAAACAAGAAAAGAAGGGATTGAAATCATACTCTAATTTATATTATAGGTCCATTAGATTTAGTATATAAGTGATAGAGAAACAAGATTTGGAATTTTTTGTTTGATGGATGCTGAAATTGGAGTTATAAAAAAATTAGTTCAAAAATATGTGATGTTTTCTTTGAGAAAAAATTTAGGAACTTAAATTGATATTTTTTCATATAGGTATGATCATTGTTATTATTTTATTGGAGACTTCAGCATTAAAATTGCTATAGTTTCCACGTAATTTATTTACAAGCATGTTTTTCAAACTTTTTTTGTATTTTGTTGTACTAAACTAGGAATGCTTCTCATATTTGTTTAAAAGCAACTTTTTGTTAGAATATATATGCAAATTTGAAAATTATTATTATTTTGTGTGTGAATGTTAAGTAATATATATATATATATATATATTTAGTTTGACTTTATAATTAATTATTTTAAAAATTTTATTTTTGCCCCATGATAAAAAATCCTGACTCTGTTTGTAATCATTTATGGGTGAAAATGATGAATCTAGAGGTGGAAAGGAGTGATGCTAGGGATTTGGGTGTTTGGACACAAAACGAGAATGAAAATAACTATTATTTTCAGAGTTACTCTTATTTAAGCATGCTAAAACAGTAAAATTTTTGAATGAATTGAATGTAATAATTATAGTCCATTCGTTATTAAGGATGAGTGGGTGGCAATGAAATCTAATGGCTAAGATTTACATAACAATTTACTGTGGAATAATCATTTTATATTTAATTGAAAAGCAAACATAGGTGAACATGCGAGAAAACTAATCTAAGACAAGAAAAAGAAAAAGAAAAAGAAGTAATCATTAACAGCTTGATTAATTGACGCCTCAAACTGGTGGCCGCGGTGGCTGAGCAGTGTCCAAGCTGGCACAACCTGTGCGACAAAATTCTCATAGTGACCGTAGCTGACTCGTTTTCATGAAAACCATCTGAAACCCTCTCCAATAATCTCTCTCTCTCTCTCTCTCTCTCTCTCCGCAGTTCCCCTCGAATCTCTCTTTCATTCCATCTCTCTCTTATATTCTGTGATTTAGAAACCCAAAAGACAGTAGGCAGATTTAAACCCAAATAGAATAACATAGAGATGCAGAAGATGAAGGATCAGCGGCCGAGATCTTCGAAACCGACCACAATCCATGGCTTTGCGCAGTCTGGAGATATCAATGCCTTCCAGAAGTTGCTTCGCGATAACCCATCTCTTCTCAATGAGCGGAACCCTGTTGTAAGATCCCCCTCTCTCTTTTTTCCTTTCTCTTTGTATATTCTGTAGATAATATTTAAATGGAAAATGCCCATTTCCTCTGATTTGAGGAACGTTGTAATTTGTTAAGAAAGAACAACTTTTATTTTACCTTTTGTTTGAAAATTCATCAGTTTGTTGATATTCATGAATCTGGTGTCTTGGATTTGATTTATTTATGTTAATTATACCAGAGCAATTTTCTATCAAAATGTTGGAAACCCACCCGATTTATTAGGTCCCTTTCTATTGTAGACATTAGCACACAGTAAGTACATTCAACACATGCAAAATATAGTGCATTTGGTTCTAAAAATTGGAAAAATGAGTTGATTATTATTTCCCCCAAAAGAACTTTGGGATGATCTAGCGAAAATATAGCACGAGCTGTTTGGGTACTCCCCAAAATGATTGAGTAAGCATAACTACAGGACACAGAGAAACATGTTCTATGTTCGTGTGGCCTAATTTTAATTAATCAATCTCTGTTAGGTAGGTGGTGATGTGGTGGTGTCTTGGAATTAATTGGTCTCCAATGATGTTGGTGCCATCTAGATGATAGAGAGGGCTTGCCGCTGAAGATTTTCTTCTGTTGAGTGCACGATGGGAATGAAGAGGACTTGTCAGTTGGGTAAAACAATATTGTCTTGGCGTTGAAGCAAACATTGCAGCTAAAGTATTGTTTCTTGTGTGGATAGAATGATTTGAATCATCGTCATATTGGTTATACTCCGCTTGAAGGAAGCTGCTTCTTTAAGTGACAAAAAGCATGGCCTATCATTGTTCTGAAATTAATGCCAAAGTATATTTTTAACAGTCAAGGCTTCAGGCAGAGCTGCATTGAGCTAATAATGTATATCAAAGTGCCAATCCACATCTGAGATTCTCATTCTCGAACTCTATGTGGGTGATTTTATTGTCACTGGCAGTAGTGCTGCCTCTATTTGATCTTTCAAGCAACATATGATGAGCAGCTTTCAGATGAGGGATTTGGGGTTGATGAATTACTTCCTAGGGATGGAAGAGTGCTACCTCTGTCATTTCATCTCTCAAGAGTAAATTGCCAATTATCTGCTGAAGAAGTTAAACATGCAGATTGCATGTTCTTCGGATTAGTTAAATGAGTCACTGATGAAATGCAGTTTTACTTGTTCAACCAGAATATGTTTGTAGCAGAAACTAACTGGTCGTTGTTTGATATTTTTCCAATATTCTGTGATACAGATGGCACAGACACCCTCCATGTTTCTGCTGGTTACAACAGCATTGAGATTGTGAAGTTTCTTCTTGATTGGCGAGGACCTGAAAAGGTTGAATTGGAGGCCAAGAACATGGTACATTGAAGTCTTACTCTTTTAAACAATCAGCATTGCTTTTTCACTTTCTTAAAAGTTAAGTGGAACATATCTTATTGACTCATATCATGCACCTTCATTTTATTTACTGGCAGTATGGAGAAACTCCTTTGCATATGGCAGCTAAGAATGGGTGTAACGAAGCTGCAAAGTTGCTTCTTGCTCATGGTGCTTTTGTCGAGGCCAAAGCTAATGTGAGTTTTTGGCTTCTTAAGTTTTTCTTTTTCAGATTGCTGATGTTTTCTCACCTTATTTTATTTGTGGGATCTGTCTAGCAGAATGGGATGACTCCTTTACACCTTGCTGTCTGGCACTCGCTTCGAGCTGAAGACTGCTCAACTGTCAATACGCTGCTAGAGTATAATGCTGATTGCAGTGCTGAAGACAATGTATGGTCTCTTTTCAATTATTTTATTGCTCTCTGTTGTATTCTCTTGGTTAATGCTCATTGTAAACAATCTGATGTGCAGGAGGGAATGACACCTTTAAATCATCTCTTACAAGGCCCAGGTAATGAGAAATTGCGGGATCTCCTCCTCCGGCATCTTGAAGAGCAGCAAAAACGAAAAGCCATTGAATCATGCAGTGAGACAAAAGCCAAGATGGATGCACTTGAGAATGAATTGTCAAATATAGTGGGCTTGCATGCGCTTAAGTTACAACTTCAGAAGTGGGCAAAGGGGATGCTCTTGGATGAGAGGCGTCGTGCCCTTGGGCTTAAAGTTGGAGCCAGAAGACCACCTCATATGGCCTTTCTTGGAAATCCAGGAACAGGTACTCATCTCTCGTCTTGAAGTTTTTACTCTTTACCTGTGGTTTGTTAGTTCTGCAAACTTGCTTGCTGTATACCATGCTGTATAATTTCTAGGGAAAATGTGTTTTGGATGTGTCTCTCCACATTCCTTAATATTTTAGTGTGATGCATTGGATGAAATTATACAATTGTATTAGGGCTATATAGGTAATTGAGTTTTCTTAATCTTATGATCTTGCTGATAATCTTTTGCAGGTAAAACTATGGTAGCTCGGGTCCTCGGAAAACTACTGCACATGGTAGGCATACTTCCAACTGATAGGGTAACAGAAGTGCAGAGAACAGATTTGGTTGGAGAATTTGTTGGTCATACAGGGCCAAAGACAAGAAGAAAGGTAAGGCTTTTTATATTCAGATTTTGTAATTTTTGTATAGTTATGATACAAGTGACCGTATGTGAAGCGGCTAATTTCACTTTTTTAAGCCACTATCTTGTTATGTATTTGTAGATCCAAGAAGCCGAGGGGGGCATTCTGTTTGTAGATGAAGCCTATCGCTTAATACCGATGCAGAAGTCAGATGATAAAGACTATGGACTAGAAGCACTAGAGGAGATCATGTCTGTCATGGACAGTGGAAAAGTAGTTGTAATATTTGCTGGCTATAGTGAACCAATGAAGCGTGTAATCTCTTCAAATGAAGGCTTCTGCAGACGGGTGACTAAATTTTTCCACTTTGATGACTTCAGTTCTAAAGACCTTGCTAAGATTCTTCTTCTTAAGATGTCTAATCAGGCTGAAGATAGTCTATTGTATGGATTTAAGTTGCACCCTTCATGCAGTGTAGAGGCTGTTGCGGAACTGATAGAACAAGAAACCACTGAAAAGCAGCGTAAGGAGATGAATGGAGGTTTAATAGATCCAATGCTAGTAAGTGCTAGAGAGAATTTGGATATGAGGATCGATTTTGAATGTATAGACACAGATTCTTTACTTACAATCACCTTAGACGATTTAGTCGGTGGGCTTCAGTTGCTGACACAATGAGTGGCAAAAATTCTGAAAACCAGAGAAAAAGGAGAAGACAGTAAGATTATGTAGGAGTGGTAATACTTCAGTTCATTCTTTGGCTGCATTCTTTCTCAAGGACCAATCTGAGCTTACATGAGGTAGATACAAATGGCACAGAAATGTGTTTACTCTCTCTCTCTCTCTCTCTCTCTCTCTCTCTCTCTCTCTCTCTCTCTGTAATTCATGAGTTTCTGCAGTTATTGATGCCCTGTGTATTCATTTATATGTTACTGAGCCGTAGCACTTCAGTGGAAATGCTTGATTGTATTGTAAGAGTCATTCTTAATGCAATGTCAAATTTTTATATTCCTCCTGTATACACTTTTCTGCTGCCATTACTTAATTTGCGAGAGAGAAAAAAATAAAAATTGCTGCCATTTATGTGCTTATTTGTTCAGCAATAGATCTCCTTATTCAATTGTTGTGTTTCGTTTAGATCTCTTACTCTGTGGTTGTATCTCACTGGTCGGATCTTCGAGGTGTGTCAATTCTAGCTTTCCGCTAAAATGTCCAGTATTTGTAGGGCTAAAAATCTATCAAATGATTTGATATTTGCTTCGATCACAAAAAGTTTGTTTAAATTTGATCCGTTATATATATAAACCAAACTAGAATTTATTTTTCATTTAATAAGATTTCAATTTGAATAGGAAAAAAATGATAAAAATATGTTTGGAAATATTAATTTATTTAAACTCAATTTATATAACAATTAAATTAAATTTAAATATAATATTTAAATTAAAATAATTAAAATAAGTTTAAACATAATATTCAAATTAAATAAAATATTTAAATCTAATTTGAAGAATATTTCATTGAATTCAGTCAATTCGTTTGTAATATTTATTGATTAGAAACAACCTTCTACAAGTGACTGACATGGAAAATAATAGAATAAAATAGAGCCATCTTTTGCACCGGAATTTCCTTGTACGCTTGAACTGAGAAATACAATACAGAAACCTAGCTTAAATATTCTCATAAAAGAGAGTACATTAGGTCTCCAACCTTACTAATAATAGAAGCAATAAAGATGATGATGATGATGATGATGATGATGATTAATTTCTTTTTTTTTTTTAATACTAGTTGCCTGCTTCTAATTCTATTTTATTAAAACATATTACTACTAAAAAAATACTAATCAGTATTATAGTAATGATAATAAAATTTTATTATTTAATATTGGTGGTTATTTAGTATTATGTCTACTATAATTAATCTGTAACAACAATATATCGATTATTGCTGTAGTTTAGTAATATCACTAAATTATTTATTTTGAATATTTAATGTCAAATAATAAAAATTAATAAAGAATGAATATTATTAATAGTAATAGTAATACTTATCTGTATATTCTTATTCTCATTTACTTTTTTAATTATTAAATAGTATTAACGGATGATGGATAGTTTAGAAATAAGAAAACTAATAATGAGGATATGTAATCATCAAAATAAAATTAAAAAGTATTCATAAAATGTCTGTCCTCTAAAAAATAAAAGGAATAGGGTGGTTGATTTTTTTTATTTATTTTTTACAAATATTAAGCAGAAGAGGTGTATAAAACAACTCTTTTATTTTTTTAAGTTAGATTATTAATTTACTATGCTTATGGTGACAATGTGATAAGCATACGTCTTTGTACAAAACTTATACAAATATGATGGTTTTATTTGTATAATTAAATAAAATGAGAAAATGGTATAATTTAAAATCTATTTTTTGGTGTAGTAAATTGGATGATGTTTATGTCCATTTTCTATTATTATAAGATCAAAGTTTTTTTTACACCTTATCGTAGAAGAATAAAAAAATTGGATACCCACCCAGTCATGAGATGCATATAATTCAATTACAGGGGTTAATTAAAAAAGAGTTAATTTTAATTTATCCCATTATATTTTTATTGGGTATCACTTGCTTTATTATAGTTTCAATTGTCTTATTTTTCTTTTATACACTCTCATTCTGTCTCAATTTATCCCCTTATACTTTCATTGTCTCACATTACTCTGTGTACTCTAAAAAACTAAACAAATTACTATTACCTATATATTATTTTTAAAACATTCTAAAATTAATATATTTGTATTTATATTTAATAATTTTTTCAACTTAATCAATTAACACTTAATATTACATTCATTATTATACATAAATTTTAATAGCTATTTTTTTATAGGTTAATTTCACTTTACCCTCCTTTATTCTTGATGAAAATCATTTTACCCTTCTGTATGCTCAATTATTTCATTTTATTTTCTTGTACTCTCATTATGTCTCATTTTACCCCTTGTATTCTTTTTGTCTCACTTTACCATCATGTGCTATTGGATAAATAACCAAATTACTCTTACTTATTACTTATAGTAACATTACTTTAAAATATTCTAAATTTAATATACTTGTATTTCAATAATAAAAAAAAATCAACTTAATTAATTAATACTTAATATTAAATTTATTTTATATTTTATTGTACTTATTTTAAGGGTTATTCTTTTTATTAACATAGTTCCTATTAAATTTTTATATTATAGGATTTTTTTTATTAGCTAATATATTTTACTTATAAATTTACTCCTCATCATAAATATAAAAAATATATGATATATTTTCAAATCATATTTTGTTAAATAAGAAAAATATAGGTAATAATTTTTTTATTAATAATGGAATAATCAAAATATCAAAGAAACAATGTTAAATACAAAAAAGTCATTTTTAGGTTTACTTTAATACTATTAAATAAGTTATAAATAGTCAAATTATCGTAACTTGATGAATACTATGTTAAATTTAAAATAACTTAATGAATACTTTTCTAAATTTAAAAATATAGTCATTTTATAAATTAATTTTATTATTATTACTTAATTATAATGGCTATGTTTGAAGTTAACATAGTTTTTATGAAATTATGATAACTATATTAATAATAAAAAATATTACTAATATTTTATGTATTTGATAAAATATTTTTTTAGATTTATAGTTAGTAGGAAATTCACAAGTAAAAGTGTATTAGATAATAAAAAATATCCTACTATATACTAATTTAATGGAAACTATGTTATATTACGAAATATCTATTAAAATTTAAGTATAATAAAATTTTAAATAAATTTAATATTAAGTATTAATTAATCACGTTGAAAAATTATTAGAATATAAATACAAATATATTAATATCAATCTGTTTTAAAGTAATTTAACTAAAAATAATAGGTAATGGTAGTCTAGTAATTTTTTTAAAAGTAGAGGGGGGTAAAGTGAGATAATAGAGTACAAGGATTAAAGTGAGATAAAATAAGAGTACCAGGGGATAAAGTGAGAAAATTGAAAGTACAATGGGGTAAAATGATACTCAATAAGAGTAGAGGGGGATAAAGTAAAATTAACCCTTTTTTTATTAACATAGTTTCTATTAAATTTCTATGTCAAATTATATTTTATATTAGCTAATATGTGTTACTTAAAAAAAATATTTATCATAAGTATAATAATATATGACATATTTTTTAAAAATATTTTGTTAAATACGTAAAATATTAGTAATAAATTTCTCATTATAGTGAAAATATCAAATTTTCATAAAATAAAATGTTGAAATAAAAAAAGTCATTTTTAGATTTAATTTATACTACTAAATAAATTATAAATAGTCAAATTATCGTAATAAATAGATATTACGTTCAATTTAAAAAAAAATTATAGTCATTTTACTATTTAATTTTATTACTAACACTTAATTATAATGACTATTTTTGAATTTAATATAGTTTTTATGAACTTATGATAACTCTATCTTTTTAAAAAAATTATTACTAATATCTTATTTATATATTAAATATTATGTAGAAATATTTTATATGTTTTTTAGATTTTTAATGAGTAAAAAATTTATAAATGAAGTGTATTAACTAATAAAAAATTATCTGACTATATAGTAATTTAATAGGAACTATATTAAGTTATAAATTACTACTAAAATTTAAGTGTAATAAAATTTTAAATGAATTTAATGTTAAGTTTAATTAAGTTAAAAAAATTATTAGAATATAAATATAAGTCTATTAATTTTAGAATATTTTAAATTAATTTTACTATAAATAATATGTAAGGGTAATTTGGTTAATTTTTTTAGAGTATAAGGGGCTAAAGTGAGACAATAGAAAGTACAAAAAGGTAAAGTGATACTTAATAAATGTAGAAGGGGTAAAAAAATTAATCCCTTAAGAATAAAATTGATGTATAAAAGGGCAAATCTATATCAAGCTTATGGCATGTTACCATCAAACCCTCGAAAAACAGCTGTACATGAGTATTACAAGCATAGTACATGGTTTTTGTGACATTTCACATCCATTGAAAGTGTAGTACAAGTCTCAACTATAAATACTCTCCAAGGTTACTCTCCAAGGTAAAGGTAAAAGGTACCTCTCATTTTTTGGTCATTATCAGATTCCAAGTTCTTTTAAGTTATTTACAAGTTACTTTGAGTATCGCAGGGTTTTAATCGAGAAATCTTCCAACTTATTTATTAGTTTATTGTACTTTAGGTTAGGCCACTTATCTCATCCTAAATATTTTTAATTTAGAAGCAATCCAAAAGGAGTTGACTATTTGCATCTTTAAATAAATTTATACCATGACGTTATATGTGGGACGACTAACCTAAGCATTGGGAATGAATACTCGACTTCATGTAATTAGAGAGGCCAACACTAATGCAAATGAATTACATATGAACTTACAAGAGGAAGGACTCATTGGGAATAGAGCAAACAACCAATCTCGAGCCGCCCACCCCCCAACAACATAAAACAACCCTGCTTGAGGCCCCTGCCCTAGCGCCAACAATCTTGCAAATAACTACAGAGGCATTAAATGCCATGATAGAGGAGGTGTCCTCTAGGGCCGCAACAGTAGAACTAGGCCAATACATAATTGGACATTGTCAACCATAGTAGGCTAAGCGCTTCCAACCTTTCCGTAGAGGCCAATACACTTTATTAGCCTTTGGGAGCACTAGACAAAGGAAGATGACTCCCAACAAGAAAGAAATTAGTTGGAAGGAGAGGTCAACAGTCGAGCTTCTTTGTCTAAGGAGCTGACTAGAATATTGAATCAAAGAATAGGCACGACAAGGTCAACTTATCTTGAGATGTCTCGATGACTGTGCACTTGAAATCTATCCACAAACAAGAAGATAGATGAAGTTACTAGTTAGCACATTTGGTTGTAGCCCCCCTAGAAGGAGATTTTTTGCTCCTGCGATCTTAGTTGAATCACTTCAAATAAGGTTCAAAGTCCTGGACTTAAGCAAATACGATGAACCAGAGACCCGCAAGTAGGCCTGGACCAGTCCAATATGAAAGCAGACTCACACAACATGAGTGATGTGGCCTATTGCAAAATTTTCTAAACAACCCTATCGAAGAAGGCATTGACATGGTTCAACTAGTTGCTCACTAGTACCATTACCAATTTTGAGGAATTGACCCTCAGGCACCTCTATCTCTTTACAAATAAGAAATACCCCAAGATTGCCTCTTACCACTTTATGGTATCATGCCAAGGGAGAATGAGCCCCTTAAGATTATGTGTAGTTTTTCGCAAATGTCATGTTAGAAGTGCCACATGCAAACCACGAACTATTATCAAGTATCATATAACAAAACCTCAGGAATGGAAGGTTTAGAGTGTATTTCTAAGAAACCCCTATCATATTGGAGGAACTCAAAGGTTGAAAATTGAAATGCCAAGCAAAATAAAGTAAAGAGACAAGGATAAGGTGGAAAATAGAATGAGAAAAGTGAGAGGAAGCACATGCCACTAAGTAAGCACCCAAATACCCCCCCTCCCCCCATTGCCCAAATTACCTCACAAATGGAGATCTTAGTAGAGGTGAAACCATAAAAACTAGTCCAATGGTCAAAAGAGATGAGAGATAACTCCAAGAGGCTAAAGTTAGAAAAATACTGCATTTCTAATGAGATAGGGGATATAACTCGAAAGAGTGCCATCGCCTTAGGCGTGAGATTGAAAGTTGATACAATAAGGTTATCTGAAGGAGTTTGTAGACCAGTCCAGAGAAGCCCTTTGGATGACACAGAGAGGAATAACCAGTATAGAGATAACCTCTCTATACCTGAGTAACCCCTATTGTCTGTAGAGTCCTAACATGGAGAGACACACTTAGGGCACCAGAGAGCTCTCGCTAGAGCTAGGAAGGACTTCTTCTAGCAAAAATCTCTAATCACAAACGTATCTAAGAGAAAATGACTAAGGTGGAGGAGATCACATTTAACAATCAAGACTTAGATGCTCAAGTGACATCTCACAATAATTCTACAACTTCTCGATAAAGAAGATTTTGATTGACAGTGAAAGCTCACACATAACATATTCTATGAACTATTTTCCCAAATTGGGAATGATTGATACCTTTCTACAAAAGATAAATATACTCAGTGTCAATTTTAGTGGAGATATTATCGAAGCCCTGAAGGAAGTAACTCTCTCTTGTCACTCGAATCTCACCCTAAACAGGGGATGAAGACAGTCAAGTTCTTGTAGTAAGTGCCCTATCCACGCACAACCTGATTCTGAGAGACCTAGTCTGAATGTCTTTTGAGTAGTAGCCTCCACATATCATATTAAGGTAAAGTTTCCCACTTTAAGAGGACTTGGGGAAGCAATTAGAGATTAAAGAATGGTAGGGGAATGTTATGCCGGTACTGTAGAAAGAAAACTAGAGAAGAGATAAGCAAAAGAAAATAAGAGAAGGGCCCTGCAAAAGGGGAATAAAGTCACCTTAAGTACTAATGCCTCCTATTCCATTGAAAATGTCAATAAATAAACCAAGAGATAAAGGAAATAACATAAGGGATCAACATACAAGTTATGTGATGAGTGTGTTTTATACCTAAAAATTTAATACCATTCGCTTTACATATAGTTAGTTTTCAAAGATTTTGAAAGTGGATTTTTATATTTATATTTCATAAAAGAGCTTGGAATAAGAACGAGGAGTTCAAACATGTTTTGGTGGTGCCATCTGGAAAAAATAACTTTTTTATTCATGAGTGTCTAGGCACCTGGTAACCAGGCGAAAAAAGGCCCTGGATAGAATTCTGATTGCCTAGACGCTCAAAAAGTGGAACCTAGGCTCTATTTGGTGAGATATTAACTAATTTTTTTTGTTTAGAGATATTAAGCAAAATTAGGTGAATAAAAACATCAACTTTCTTATTTTCTAAGTGAGATTACTAATGTACTATGCTTATGGTGACAATGTGACATGCACACGTCTTTGTACAAAACTTATACAAATATGCCAGTTTTATTTGTATAATTAAATAAAAATGAGAAAATGACTATTTACATCTTAAAATAAATTTCTACCACATCATTTTGACGTCATCTGTGGATGACTGACCTAAGCATTAAGGATAAATACTTGACTTTGTGCAGCTAGAGAGGCCAGTACTAATAAAAACAAATAATATATGAACTTGCAATAGGAAGGATGCACCGAGAATAGAGCAAACAATTGGGCTTGCTATAACTTAGGGGATAAACACAATGTAAATTAAAAATTTTAAAATAGAACATGTAACATGCAATAACATTTATTGCATTACCCCTGATTTTGCAGCAATTCTAAGAATCGGCGTTATTAATAATTTAAAAATAAAATATAAATAAAGATAGTGATGTAATTCATTACTCTTTTCGAACTCTTTGATTTAGATATTAGGCTTGAAGTAATCAATTATCGAATTGTTGTGAATCTTTCACCAAGGAGTCCACGCATCTTTCCTCTAAAGAAGTCTACACCTTGGACTAGAATAACCAAAAATAAAAAACTTGCTAGTATTCTTTGTTTTCTTTTTCAAATATAAAAATGAGTGAACACTAATCTTTAATCCAGCCGGTGGAATCAAAGATTAAGTGTTTATAATTATTGTTCTTAATCTAACTAGTGAAAGAAGAACAATATACTTGGATATTGAAGAACAAAAGAGAGGAGAAAAAAAGGAGAATGAAAATGTTTTTATTTTTCTTTTACTAGTGGACGAATTTTGAGAGTGTAGGGTATGTGGGATTTTGTCTTCAATCTTCTACTTGTATGGTGGCTACTAGAATTAGGTCAAACCTAATATTAGCCTCACGTGTTGATTTGATTGTTTGGAAAGTCTAACTTTCCTAACAAACTAAATCCACACCAATTTAAAATCCCTCATCCCTTTTCTCCTAATGGGAAAAAATATGGCCTGAAATGGCCACAAATTTTTGGCCCCCTCTCTCTTCTAGATTTGTTGCACCTATCCCATAAATTAAACCTAGATATCTTATATCTATTAAATAAGAAAAACTAAATTTTCTACTTAATTTAATTCTTCTAATATTCCAAGTGGCCTTCTACTAATAAGTTATTTTTAAGTTGGCTTGAACTTCATCAAACACATTAATTAATTAATTAATTAATTAGCCCTAGTTCAATTAATTATTCCAATCAATTAGTTAATTCACTCCAATTTGAATTCTCAATCTTATTGAGTCCAAATAATTCTATTACTTAATTGAATAACTAACTCAACTAATTTGAATTAATTAAATCCTTAATTAATTAATTAATTATATCCAACTCTTTGGATTATTTTTAGACTAGAGGTTATTCATTCCAAATTATGTGTGACCCTTTAGGTTCACTACTAAATTATTAGTGGGCTTACAACATTTGCAACTTATGAATAATAATTATTTCAATTAATTAACCCAATTAATTAATTCGATTGGAGTTAACTCTTTAAATCCAAGAACCTCACTATCCATGAAAATATCTAGCAAATAATCATGGCAAACTAGTTTTACGTAAAATAGTAAGTGATCATATTTCAATTATGAATACCATGCATGTAAGGTCCTTCGGTCAACTAATCTCCCAATTGAGTCTAGGGTATGGATAAAAGTCAAAACCCTAATCGACTCAATTACTATGATTCCATTTTAAGTTTCAATAACTTTTGATGCATCATTAGAAATCCTTTTCTAACATTCATCATACCTTGACCAAGGATTTCAGAGTCATGAACTATGAAAATATAATAGATTCACTTGTTCTACCAGACAAGTGGCGAATTCTTTATTAGCCACTTATTAACCATATATGTAGATAAATTACTCAATGTAATCCCTTTGTGATTTTCAGGAAATCAGAGAATGCATCAAAGTAAGATATGATACGTACAAGATTATTTTGGTACCTCAAATCAAAGGACTAGTCATGCACTATCATACCATAAAAATTCGTAATTATACAAATAATTTTTCAAAATAAGAATTTCTGGTAGGCCAGTTCAATGTACTTGTTTTCTAACAAGCACCCGCATACATGCACTTGTGTCACTACGCTAATGCGTATGGAATGAGACATTCTCATCTTACGAGTATGCATTGTATGCACAATTCTTATTGGGGTATTTGATGTCCCATCCCAAAAAGGTCTTGACTCAAAACTTATTTAAAACCAAAGCTTTATAGGCATGTTCCATGATTTCCATCATATACGTGACCGTATCCCATAGCTAAATTTGGTCTAAGAACTTGATCTAATGAGCAAAAAAAATAAAAGACATAAGATAAATATGATTCCCAATAAGATTGTCTTACAAATGAAAAGAGCACAATACACCCAATCTAATTGGGGCATTGGGCATCTTACTCTAACAATCTCCCACTTGCCCTAACTCCAATTGCCTATGTATCTAAGGCCCATCTTCTCGAGAATTTCATCGAATACCTTTTGTGCTAAGGGCTTAGTCAGTAGGTCTGCTATATTTTCTGATGAAGCAACTTGATCCACAACAACCTCGCCTCTACCATTAATCTCTATGATCAAGTGGTATCATCTCATTATGTGCTTGGATCTTTGATGAGATCTTGACTCATTTGCTTAAGTAATGGACCCATTGTTATCACAGTAAATTTTTTCTGGATCAACAATGGATGGAACTACATCCCAACCCTTGAATGAAGTTTCTTGTCCAAACAGCTTCTTTTGTTGAATTTGATGCAACAATATATTCAACTTCGGTGGTAGAGTCTGCAGTCGTTTCTTGGTTAGAACTTTTTCAAGTGTTCACAACACCATTCAGGATAAATATGTATCTAGACACATATTTGGAGTCGTCCATATCGGACTGAAAATTAGAGTCTGTATATCCCTCCATTTTTAGTTCTCCATTGCCGTATATAAAAAAGATACCCTTAGTCTTTCTCAAGTATTTAAGAATCATCTTAATGGCTTTCCAGTGTTCTTCCCCTGGATTAGATTAATATCTGCTCATAACACTTAGAGCATATGCGATATCAGGCTTTGTACACAATATTGCATACATTATGTTCCTAATAGCTTATGCATAAGATATGCGAGTTATTCTTTCTCTCTCTTTAGGTGTCTTGAGAGACATAGCCTTAGAGAGTGGAATTCCATGACTCATAGGCATAAATCCTCACTTAGATTCCTCTATACTAAATATTTTTAGCACTTTGTCTATGTATATGGACTGGGATAGTTCGATAATCCTTCTAGATCTATCTCTATAGATCTTTATCCCTGTGATAAAGGATATATCTCCCAAGTACTTAATGGAAAACTACTTAGACAACCAAGTCCTCATTGATTTCAACATTCCTACATCATTCCTAATGAGCAGAATGTCATCAACATAGAGCATAACAAACACAACTATGCTCTCACTAATTTTCTTGTAGACACATGGTTCATCTGGGTTCTTATGAAAATCAAACATTTTGATTGTTTTATCAAACCAGATGTTCCAATCCCTCGAAGCCTGTTTGAGTCCATAAATGAATCTTTGGAGCTTGTAAATCTTTTGTTCACTCTTATTGAATATGAAGCCTTCTGGTTACTTCATATTGATCTCTTCCTTAATATTTCCATTAAGGAAGGCGCTCTTCATATCAATTTATCATATCTCATAGTAATAATATGCAGATATGGCCAGCAAAATCCGGATGGACTGAAGCATCTCCACTAGTGAAATGGTTTTCTCATAATTAATTTTATGTTTATGAGTGTAACCTTTTAGTATCGGGCGTACTTTATAGGTTGCTACCTTTCCATCTACTCCAAACTTTCGCTTATAGATCTATTTACAGCTAATGGAAATAGTTTCCCATGATAGGTCCACTAAGATCCATACCTTGTTGGAGTACATGGAGTCTATCTTGGATTGCATGGCTTCTTGCCACTTCTTTGAGTCGATATCAGACATCTCCTCTCCATGCTTCTTGGATTATTATCCAATGAGAGTCTCTCTTCTTTGTTCTCTAACAAAAAGTCGTACCTATCAGGTACCCTTGAGACCTTTTTGAATCTTCAAAGAGGTTGTGGTTCAGAGGGCTTAACATCAATCCAAATTGGATTGATTCTTAGACTTTTGAGTCCAAACCTAAAAATTAAAGTGGATCACTTAAGAATTCGACTAGAATATGAAGAGGATAATTAAAATAAATATGATTTATTTAGTTAATATATTTATATATAATTAAATAAATGGTAACCAATTTTTATAAGATAAAAATTGGCCACTAGGATTTTATTTTATATAAATATATTTTTTATATATTTGATATATATCTATCTTGATATTAGTTGAAGAGTTCAAATTAATGTCAAGAATGTATGTAGATAATTTTTTATGACTGATGTAGTTCCAAATAAGTCCATATACATTGGAAAGAGAAAGGAGAAGATTTGTTGGAAGAATCCTACCAAGATCAAACTTTGAAGGTTCAAAATTAACAAACTCTCCAAAAGTTAGAGTGTTGCAAATATTTGGCCCCTATTAATATGGTAGGGGTGAAAATTGCAAGTAATTTTTAGGAAAAAAATATTTTGTTTGTCTTCAATTTTTCTCTATAAAAAAAGAAAAGAAAGAAAGAAAGAAAAATGTGTTTTCTTGAAAGTCTTGGTTTTCTTGTTCTTTAAAGAAAACTAGTTTCTTGATATTCTCTTTACATCAAAATTTCAAGAACTTAAAGAATCAATCTTTATTATTCTTGAAAGCTTGTTCTTGATCCATCAATTGGGTTAAAAGACAGAGTAAGGAAGCTTGTTCTTGATCCATCAATTGGGTTAAAGGGCAACTATTACTCTTTATCTAGATTGAAAAATAATTTTAAAGATACTAGCGAATCATTTTAATCGCTGTTGTTTTTTATATCGTGGACCTGATAGAGTGAAGACACTTGGATTCTTATGAGTCTGATAAGCTAGAAATATAGTAATTGATTGCTTCATTCCCTACAATAACCGGAGTAATCAAAAGGTATAATCTAAATTTAATATATTTATTTATATATTCACTTGAATAAGCACGATCATTAGAATCGCTTTTGAATCGAGGGATGTATTTATTTGATAAATATATGTTTTATAAAATTTTAAATTTTTCATTGCGTATACCCCTACGATTTTAATGAACCCAACAGTGGTATTAGAGCTACAATTTTGCTTATTTAGTGAATTTCAGATTTGTGAGCACATGTTTTAAATTGTTTAAATTCATGTTTAGCAAAATTTGATTTTGCATGATTATTGTAATTAATGATTGAGATTTTTATTTAATTATTTATTTAAATTGTTTAAATATTTAAAAATAAAAAAATGACAAAAACAAATAGGTTGTGCACGACGGCAACAGGCAAGATGCCTGCTACATCACATGTAGTAGTGCGCGTCGAGTGTTGGACACTTAATTTTCAAATACTCAGAATAAGGTTGATGAAATGTTAAGATTAAGATGAAAGGCGTAAAAGACACTTAAATAGATTTTTGTATTAAGTGATAATAATCTCTTAATAAGAGATAGATGTGACAATGAGGGATAAGAAATTGCAAGACCAAGTTTCAAGTGATGATCATGTACTTTTTATTTGTTTTATTTAGTGGTATGAATAATGTTTGTGATCTCAATAAAATATACAGATATCAGATACTGGATGAGCTATTAATGGATATATTGTTAATATTTGGTGTGCCACTAAAAAAAAGGATATACATAAAAGTGCATATGTAAGAATGATTTAGTTTTGCTTTTATTTTTAGGTGGAAATGGGAAAACATTCATGAAGTTTATATATGATAATGGAATTGGGTTATTGTTCATAGGTTAACTGAATATGCCCATCTTTTCTCAATTTACCCCAGGTATTCCTTGGAAATCTATGGAAAGATAAATATATAGGAAGTGGTTAGACTTTATGATTTATTAGTGTCTATTAGTTCTGATGTAGATTTAAGGTCTTTGTCCAGGACATAGAAGATCTTACATCAGGTATTGGAAACAAAATTATATTTTAGTATTGTGATTATCCATCTATCAATGGGCAATCAAAACAATCAAATTAGACTTTGCAAGATATGCTTAGAGTTTGTGCATTAGATTATTGATGTCAATTGAGAAAAAAATTCCTTAGGTGGAATTTCTTATAACAACAATGATAAGGCTACTTGGGATAGTTCTCTATGAGACATTGTATGATAGAAAAATATAGATCATCATTTTATTGAAATGAAATTGGTGTTCTTTTAAGCTGAATATTGTTTGTTAAATGATAGAAGTGGTAGAGCAAATTACCAATGTATGGAAACTAGTTAGAGATGACCATAGAGTTATGTAGATTAAACAGGAATATCGTTGCAATTTATGATAGATGATCAAATTTTTGAAGGTGTCTCCAATGAAATGGATTGTGTGGCTTGGGCAGAAAAAAAAAATTATGGATGTTACATACAAACTTGATCTTAGGTACATTGATTTATTTTACATTACTGAGATAATTAAGGATATTGTCTATAAACTCGACCTCTTTGTAACAATATCTCGAGTTCACAATGTGTTTCATGTGTTCATTTTAAGGAAGTATATCATGAATCTATTTTATCTACTAAAGAAGGAACCAATAGAACTAAATTAAGGTTGGAGATATGAAGAAAAACCTATAGAAATATTAGCAAGGGATTTAAACCAACTTCAAAATAAGAATATCTCATTAGTTAAAGTACTGAGGATAAGTCAATTAACAGAAGAAGCTACTTGGGAAAGGAAGCATAAAATGATAGTTAAATATCTAAAGCTTTTTGGTAAGTAAAATTTCGGGAACGAAATTTTTATAAGGAGGGGTCTCAAAGTGTAATAGCCAAGCCTCACACTACTCACTTGCCCAACATGATTCATACATTATATGTTAATTTTATATGCTACTTGCATTTCTATTAACATTGCATAATTTATTTCATCTTATACGATATTCTTGGATAATAAACTTAATTCTGAAGCTCTTACACGGTGTTAGTTATTTAATTTTCTAATCTAAGTAGTTGATTTTATATTAAAATAAGAATAAAAATGAGGTTGATCAATATTGGATATAGATGGGATATATAGGTTATAATTTTAGAAGTGTTAAAAGTGTTACTAGTAAGCTTATACAGTTTGATTCGATTTTATCCAGGTATTTCAAAAAGTATATATTGGTAAATTGCATAATTGGGATATTGGACATAAAATACTATAATTGAAAGGTGATATTACAATATGCAATTATGTATAAAATTGTATAATTTTTATTATGAACAATTATTCAAGAATCGAGTGACAATCGGGTAAGAAATTAAATGAACGGTTAGAAAATTAGCTTATAAATTATCTATGTGATCTTGTGGTAATTAAATAGGTTGTAATAAAATTAATGTATAGTAAGATACATCTAATCTAGGCTTGAAAGATGGGTGAAATGTCAGATTTATACCACAACTTGACATCTCATGCTTGCCACATTTGACAAAAGTAAATATATATATACACACATGCACACACATATGCTACCTTGTCAAAATTATTGTTATACCAATATTTATATTTAGTGGTGGGGGTGTTACACAAGGGTACCTAAGAAGTACAACTTTTTGTTAGAGAATAAAGAAGAGGGACTCTCCTTAGATAATGATCCAAGAAGCTATGGAGAGGTGATGTCTGAAATCGACTCAAAAAAGTAATAATAAGCCATGCAATCCGAGATGGACTCCATGTACTCCAACAAGGTATGGAGCCACCATAGAGAATTATTCTCATTGGCTGCAAATGGGTCTACAAGCAAAAGCTTGGAGTAGATGGAGAAGTAACGACCTATAAAGCACGTTTGGTTGTAAAAGGTTATACTCAAAAGTAAGGAATTGATTATGAGAAAGCTTTTTCACAAGCGGCGATGCTTAAATCTATCCAGATTTTGCTTGTCATATCTGCATATTATGACTATGAGATATGGCAAATGGATGTGAAGATCGCTTTTCTTAATTGAAACATTAAGGAAAATATCCATATGAAGCAGTTAGAAAGCTTCATATCCAGTAGGAGCAAGTAAAAGGTTTGCAAGCTCCACAGATCTATTTATGGACTTAAACAAGCTTCAAGGAGTTGGAACATCTGGTTTGATAAAACAATCAAAATATTTGATTTTCGTAAGAACCTAAATGAACCATGTGTACAAGAAGGTTAGTAGGAGTGCAGTTACATTTGTTGTGCTCTACGTTGATGACATCCTACTCATTGGAATGGTGTAGGGATGTTGTAATCAACGAGGACTTGGTTGTCTATTCAATTTTCCATAAAGGACTTGGGAGATGCATCTTTCATCCTAGGGATAAAGATCTATAGAGATAGATCTAGAAGGATGATCGGACTATCCCAGTCTATGTATATAGACAAAGTGCTAAAAAGGTTAAGCATGGAGGAATCCAAATGTGGATTTCTGCCAATGAGTCATGGGATTTCACTCTCTAAGACTACATCTCCTAAGACACCTGAAGAGAGAAAAATGATGACTCGTATACCTTATACTTTTGTAATAGGGAGCATAACATATGTAATGTTGTGTACAAGTCCTGATATCACACATGCTCTGAGTGTCACGAGCAAATATCAATCCAATCTAGGGAAAGAATACTGGAAAACTGTTAAGATGATCTTCAAGTACTTAAAAGAACTGAGGATATCTTTTTGATATACGGCAATAGAGAACTAAAACTAGAGGAATATACAAATTCTAGTTTTTAGTCTAATATAGATGACTCAAAGTCTATGTCTGGATATATATTCACCTTAAATGGTGGTACGATCAGTTGGAAAAGTTCCAAATAAGAGATGACTGCACACTCTACCGCCAAAGCTAAATATATTACTACATCAAATATAACAAAAGAAGTTGTTTGGATAATAAACTTCATTCAAGAATTGGGTATAATTCTATCCATTATTGATCCAGTTATGATTTACTGTGATAACAATAGAGTCATTGCACAAGCAAAGGAGCTAAGATCTCATCAAAGATCCAAACACATTTTGAGATGATATCACTTGATCACAGAGATCATTGGTAGAGGCGACGTCATTGTGGATCAAGTTATCTCAGTAGAAAATATAGCAGACCCACTTACTAAGCTCTTAGCACAGAAGGTATTCGACGGACATGAAAATGAGCCTTAGATACATGGGCAATTAGAGCTAAGGCAAGTAGGAGATTGTTAGAGTAGGATGTTTAGCGCCCCAATTAGATTGGGTGCATTGTACTCTTTGCTTTTGTAAAGACAATCTTATTGTGAATCATATTAATAAAAAGACACTTTCTTTATCTTATGTCTTGCATTTTTCTTTCTGCGCATTAGAGAAAATCCTTAGACCAAATTTAGCTACCGGGGATGATGGCACATATAATGGCGACATGAAACATGTCTCTAAGGCTTTGGTCTTAAATAAGTTTCGAGTCAATGGCTTTTTGAGATGGGACATCAAATAGCTCAATAAGACTCACATAGACAATGCATTCTTATAAGATGAGGATGTTGCATTAGCATAGAGATGCAATGCATGTATGTGGGTGCTTGTTAGGGAACAAGTACACCGAACATGGCCTGCAAGAAATTCATAGCTGGAGGTTCTGTATGTCGAAATAAGAATTTATGTATTGCGATAGTACATGGCTAGTCCTTGAACTTGAGGCATGATGGTAGTCTTGTGTGCATCCTACAACACTTAGATATATCTTCTGATTGCTTGACAATCACAAAGGGGTATGTTGGGTGTTGCACTTGTGTGCATGGAGGTTTGTCAGTGGCCAACATAGAATTTGACACTTGTCTTTTATTTAATAGAAGAATCTCCTGTGTTTTCATAATTCATGATTTAAAGACCTTGGCCAAAGTAGGATGAATTCTGATTCATCAAGAATCATTAGAACTTGAAATGGAATCACAGTTATTAAATCATTTAAGGTTTTAACTTATAATCCATGCCCTAGGTTCAATCAGGAGATTAGCTGTCGAAAGGACCATACGTGTATGATACTCGCAACTCGCTATTTCAATTAAGACTAGTTGGTCATGATTCCTTGTTAGGTGTTTTCATGGATAGTGAGGTTCTTGAAATTTAGGAGTTAATTCCAAGTGGATTAATTAGTTTGATTAATTAATCGGAATAATTGTTATTCATAAGTTACAAATATTGTAAGCCCACTACTAGTTTAGTAGTGAACCTAAGAGGGTTACATATCTTTATGGAAATTAACATTTCTATTTTGGAATTTTTCTAATAGTTAGAAATTAATTAATTAATTAATATTAATTAATTAATTAATGGTTCTATTTAATTTAATGGTTAAATTAAATTATGTAATTAAGTAATAGGATTATTTAATTGGACCTAATTTGATAGGAAGCCCAATTGGAGTAAAAAAATAATTAATTAATTGGATTGATTAATATGGGATTAAATCAATTGGATCTACTCCAAACTTTCATTTGTAGATCCATTTGCAGCTATTAGGAATAGTTTCCTGTGGTGGGTCCACCAAAGTCCATACTTTGTTGGAGTACATGGAGTCTATCTTGGATTGCATGGCTTTTTGTCACTTCTCTGAGTTGATATCAGACATCGCCTCTCCATGCTTCTTGGATTATTATCCAAGGGGAGTCTATCTTCTTTATGCTTTAACAAAAAGTCATACATATCAGGTATCCTTGAGACCCTTTCGAATCTTCAAAGAGGTTGTGCCTCAGAGGGCCCAACATCAATCCAAATTGGATTGATTCTTAGACTTTTATGACTAATGTATTATCAAATAAGTCCATATACATTGGAGAGAGAAAAGAGAAGATTTGTTGGAAGATTTAGAATCCTACCAAAATCGATTCTTAGACTTTTATAACTAATGTATTATAAAATAAGTCCATATACATTGGAGAGAGAAAAGAGAAGATTTGTTGGAAGATTTAGAATCCTACCAAAATCGATTCTTAGACTTTTATAACTAATGTATTATAAAATAAGTCCATATACATTGGAGAGAGAAAAGAGAAGATTTGTTGGAAGATTTAGAATCCTACCAAAATCAAACTTTGAAGTGGTTCAAAATTAACAAACTCTCCAAGAGTTGGAGTGTTACAAATTTTCGGCCCCTATTAATAGGGTAGGGCCAAAAATTGCAGGTAATTTTTAGGAAAAAATTATTTTGTTTAGCTTCTATTTTCTCTCCAATAAAAGAAAAGAAAAGAAAGAAAAACAAAGGTGTTTTCTTGAGAGTCTTGATTTTTTTGTTATTTAAAGAAAACTAGTTTCTTGATATTCTCTTTACATCAAAATTTCAAGAACTTAAAGAATCAATTTTTATTATCCTTGAAAGCTTGTTCTTGATCCATCAATTGGGTTAAAGGGAAATTATTACTCCAGATCTAGATTAGAAAATGATTTTAAGGATTCTAGCAAATCCTTTTAATCGTTGTTATTTTTCATATCGTGGACCTCATAGAGGGGAGATACTTAGATCCCAATGAGTCTGATAAGCCAGAAATATAGCAATTGATTGCTTCATTAACTGCAGTAACCGGAGTTCTCCAAAGGTATTATCCAAATTTAATATATTTATTTATATATTCACTTCAATAAGCACGATCATTAGAATATCTTTCGAATCAAGGAGATGTATTTATTTAATAAATATATATTTTATAAAAAAATTAATTTTTCGCTACGCATGCCTCTTCGATTATAGCGAACCTAACATCTCCATGTTGTGCGTGTTAAAGTTGACAACAAAGGTGTTAAATGAGGGAGGCAGATATTGCAGCTGAAGGTCCGTGTAAAGTTCGTTCTCCCTAACGACTCCAAGGGATGCAAGCCTTTCAATGAGGGCTATCATCTTCAATCTATGGTCATGGATTGAAGAGCCCTCAGTCATATGACATCTGAAAAGCTCCTTTGAGATCTGATATCTCGTCTGCCTAATACGTTCACCATATAACTCTTATAGGTGAAGAATGATCTCATAAGCAGTATCCTGGTCCTCGTTCTACCTCTGAAACTTATTTAACATTGATGCCAACATATAATATCGAGCTTGTGAATTCTCATCAACATGACATAGATAATCTGTATAAACCTCTGAAGTAATATCCTTTGATGGAACCAAAGGAGGCGCGGTGCCAAGCACATATGCCCTCTTCTCAGATTGAAGGATTATCTTCTTCGTCAATCAACAAAGTTTGCCCAATTAATTTGTTTTGCTTAAGAATTGTTACTAGTGGATTCTTTACTATTTTAGTAAAAATATCTACAAAGTATAAACAAAGAAAAAAATGAGTAAATTATGGAAAAATCATATTCTTTTAATATAAGGTCTTTAATACTAAATGTCTTCTACTATTTTCTTCAAACTCCATTACCCCTAATGAAAGTTTTGGAAAATCGAATTTCCTAGTGTGCTTGAGTTTTAATTGAAATATTTAACACCTCAATTTTATGAGCACATAAATATTTCTATTGGTGGTCAATTCTTTGATGATTATATCACTGTACAACCCTCAAATTTGTTTTGCCTCACATCTTCCCATATGCTCCAATTTTATGAGCCCATATAGTACTAAGTGTCAAATTACACTCATCAAACATTTGTGTCGATGGAGCATCAAGATGTCCCATGACTCATGGCCAACATAATGACGAGTCCATCCCACGAGCATCTCTATGAATGGTAGAGATCACAACTTTCCAACACAAGACCACCCCACGACTCATGGGCAGTGATCAAGTGCGGTAGCATCATCATGTCTTTACATTTGATAGTAGCCATGGAACGATATTTCCTACCAAACTTGTCTATTTTTATATGAAATTGAAAATTTCTCATTAAGTTTCAAAAACTTAGGGGTTTTACTAAGTGGGTTATTTAATGTTTATTATCATATATGCGCAAGTAAAAGCATAATCTAACATGCATCCTATGCAAAAAATGTTATGATGATCATGGCTAACATATGCGACCCGTTTGAGGCATAAAACGGGTCAAGGTCAATCTAAGGGTAGAAATATAAAAAACTATTCTATTACATTTTATTTTTATACCCATATATTCATGGGCCTTGAATCTCCTATTTTATTACATTTGCATTTAATAACCCATACAAGCATGGGCCTTTAGGCTTCAAACGTCCTCCATTTTCAAAATTAAAATAGAAACCTTACTTCTATTCTACTCTATTTGCAATAATTTAAATGCAATACAAAATTAGAATAAAAGGCTCGCAGGCCCCAAAAACCTAAAGATAATTAAAAATATCCACTCACATTGGTCATAGGCTCGTGATCATCCCTAAATAAAACATGCACTAAACATTCATTATATGAATTTTAAAACAAATAAATTCACCAAATTGTTGAACAATGCATTTTCAAGACTTGGACACAATCTTCTATTTTATGATTAATAATTTTTCATCATTTTAAAATTAATAATAAATTTTGAAATAGAATATTTATTAAAATCGCATGTAAACGGATTGCCCGACAGCACATCGTGCGATCAAACGACAAACTACCGTCGAGTCGCATGCGTACTGTTAGGCCAAAACCAGCCCCTGCATATAGTAGGCTAGTGTGCGGGCAGCCCTTGCCCATGCCCACTGCGCGCGCCAAGCAACATGCATGGGTGACAGTCGCCCGTGTTGCTGCTGCCTCGCAGCGCATAGCGTGCGGGTTCCGGGTCTAATCACATCATATATCTCAGTTGTGCATTTATATCATTATTTTAATAATTTTAAAATATTTTACATATAATTAATAAAATCAATTATGTCCAAAAACTAAAAATACAAAAGCAACAAAGACATGTTCAGCATATAAACATCAAAAACAAATCACACCAACTGTTAATAGTGCGAACCGTTGCTCTGATACCACTGTGGGATTCGCTATAACCTAGAGGGTAAACGCAACGAAAATTATTTTTTTTAAATAAAACATGCAAAAACATTTATTGCATTACTCATGGTTTCACAGCGATTTTAAAGATTGGTGTTTTTAACAGTTTAAAAATGGAATATAAACAAAGATGGTGATGTAATTCATTACATTTTTCGAACTCTTCGATTTAGATGCTTGGCTTGAGGCAATAAATTTTAGATGCTTGGCTTGAGGCAATAAATTACCGGATTATTGTGAATCTATCACCAAGGAGTCCACACATCGTCCCTCTAAAGAACTCTACACCTTGGACTAG
Source organism: Paulownia fortunei (assembly GCA_019321725.1). Classification (NCBI taxonomy): domain Eukaryota; kingdom Viridiplantae; phylum Streptophyta; class Magnoliopsida; order Lamiales; family Paulowniaceae; genus Paulownia; species Paulownia fortunei. Next base: position 8,539,191 of record CM033105.1, on the reverse strand, counting down.
AATAATCAAAAATAAAAAACTTGCTAGTATTATTTGTTTTCTTTTTCAAGCCTAAAAAAGATTGAACAATAATCTTTAATGCAACCAGTGGAATCAAAGATTAAGTGTTTATAATTATTATTCTTAATCTAACTAGTAGAAGAAGAACAATATAATTAGTTATTGAAGAACAAAAGAGAGTAGAAGAAAAGAGAAAGAAAACGTGTTTCTTTTTCTTTTGATAGTGGCCGAATTTTGAGAGTGTAGGGTGTGTGGGATTTTATCTTCAATCTTCTATTTGTATGGTGGCTACTAAATTAGTTCAAACCTAATATTAACCTCACATATTGATTTGGTTGTTTATAAAGTCTAAGTTTTCTAAGAAACCAAATCCACTCCAATCTAAAATCCCTCATCCTTTTTCTCCTAATGGCAAAAAATATGGCCTAAAATGGCCATAAATTTTCAGCCCCCTCTCTCCTCCAGATTCATTGAACCTATCATATAAATTCAACCTTGATATCTTACATCAATTAAATAAGAGAAAGTATTTTTTCTATTTAATTTAATTCTTCTAATATTTCAAGTGGACTTCTACTAATGAGTTATTTTTAAGTTGGGATTGGACTTTATCAAACACATTAATTAATGTAATTAATTAATTAGCCCTAGTTTAATTGATTGATCTAATTAGTTAATTAAATCACTCTAATTTGGATTCTCAATCTTATTGGGTCTAATTAAATAATCCTATTACTTAATTGGATAATTAACTCAATAAATTTAAATTAAATTAATCCTTAATTAATTAATTAATTATATCCAACTCTATGGATTAATTTTAGACTAGAGGTTATTCATTCCAAATTATGTGTGACCATTTAGGTTCACTACAAAGTTATTAGTGGGTTTGTAATATTTACAACTTATGAATAACAATTATTTCAATTAATTAATCCACTTGGAGTTAACTCTTTAAACCTAACAGCATCACTATCCATGAAAACATCTGGCAAGTAATCATGGTAAACTAGTCTTAAGTGAAATAGCAAGTGATCCTATTTCAATTATGAATACCATACACGTAAGGTTCTTTCGTCAACTAATCTCCAAATTGAGTCTAAAGTATGGATAAAAGTCAAAATCTAATCAACTCAATAACTATGATTCTATTTCAAGTTCCAAGAGTCTTAATGAATCGTCAGAAACCCTTTTCTAACATTCATCATACATTGGCCAAAGATTTCAGAGTTATGAACTATGAAAACATAGGAGATTCACTTGTTTTACCAAATAAGTGACAGATCCTTTGTTGGCCACTCATTAACCCCCATACGCGTAGATGCAATACTCAATATAACTCATTTGTGATTGTCAGACAATTAGAGAATGCATCAAAGTAAGATATGACACATACAAGATTACTATGGTGACTCAAATCAAAGGACTAGTCACACACTATCATAACATAGATATTCTTAATTCGAAAAATAAATTTTCCAACTAAGAATTTCTGGCAGGTCAGTTTAATGTACTTGTTCTCTAATAAGCATCTGTATACATGCACTTGCGTCACTATGCTAATGCCTATGGAATGAGATATTCTCATATTACGAGTATGCATCGTATGCGTAAGTCTTATTGGGCTATTTGATGTCCCATCTCAAAAAGCCCTTGACTTAGAACTTATTTAAGACTAAAGCCTTAGAGGCATTTTCCATGATCGCCATCAATATACAACCATGCCCCGTAGCTAAATTTGGTCTAAAGACTTTATTTTATATGCAGAAAAAATGCAAGACATAAGATAAAGAAAGTGTCTTTTTTTATTAATATGATTCCTAATAAGATTGTTTTACAAAAGAAAAACGTATAATACACCCAATCTAATTGGGGCACCGGGCATCCTACTCTAACACAAACAACCAACCTCAAGCCCCTCCAACAATAAGAAGAAGCAGCCCTGCTTAAGGCCCCTACTCCAATTAAAAAAATTGGCTCAATTTTTATAAAACATAATTCCCACCGCTAACCTTAAATATAACATTGTCCTTAATGTTGAAACAAGAATGAACATAAGAGAGAAAAGAAAGTCTCCCTCTCAAGTAGATATGCATCAGTGAGCCTGCGTCCTTTGGAGTCTAATGAAGAGTACACACATTACTAAGGAGATGGAAACCTATAACAAAAAGAGGAAACAAAGAGAGAATGGGCGAAACCAAAATAAAGGCAAGTGATAACTAAACAAAGGAAAGATAAACATGCCTAAATCTATAAATGGAAAATGCTTCAAAAACTAACTAATAAATTATTCAAAAGCAAAGGAAAAAAAAAGCTTAGGCTATCTCCCAAAAAATGCTTGTTTTATAGTCATCAGCCCGACTATCTTCTTTGCTCTTCCAGGATCTAAGAATAAGAGTTTATCATGCCAAGCCTTTGTGTGCTCTAATAATATAGGCAATCTTTCAGGATAGGTAAGGTAAGGGTAATCAAGAATAGCATCAAGGGCTTTTTTAGACATCAACAAGTGTATCCCCTATTACCAAGAATGGTCTTCCAAGCATGGTAAGAACATCCCTATCCTTATTCATATTAAGGATGATGAAATCTGTTAAGCACATGAACTGGCCACCATTCTTAAGTACATCTTCAGTCATCTTAGTAGGCCTTGTTTTATCTGGTGCAAGCTTTATGAAATTAAATAACAATATTGAATTAATGTTTATTTCTAGATCAGATAATGCTATTTTAAAGGTCGAGTTTCCAATTGAGTAAGGGATAGATAAACTTAAATTATTAAGCACTTGAGATGGCTTCTTTTGTAAGATGGCATTGTACTTTTCAATCATCTCGTAGTCTTTCAATTTTTATTTATGTGAGAGGATGTGATCATTATCCACCACAGAATCTAACAGAACCTTATTCTTCCATAAGAATTGAGGACAAAAACTCTCAAGGCTGCTCTTGAGGGGGGGCTTGGTTGCACTTCTTCTTGGCATTCTTATCTTTCCATAATAGGTATTTATGTTGATACCTCTTGTTCATCATTGATGAGTTTTTCAACTCCCCCAGAAGCTTTTAGCTCTTCACCACTTGTCAAAGTGACAACATTACACAGTTTTTCGCCACTTCATTTACCTCAAGTGTGCAAGGAAACTTTTCTTGTTGTCTATCAAAAGATGTATTGGCTAGCTAACTAATTTGGACTTCCAAGTTCTGAAATATTGTTGATGGATTTCAGTCTTTTCTAATTGAGCTATTATTTCTTCAATATTCAACTTCTTCTTTCGTGGTATATAATTAGATTCAGTGTTTGCAATGAATTAAGCCACTACTTCTTCATTATTTAGCTTCTTCTCCGGTTGTGGATAATTAGATTGAGTATTTGCAATGAATTGAACCAGTACTTCTTCAACAGTAGACTTCTTTTTTTGTGGTTAAAAAGTAGGTTCAAGCGATGTCATATTATGATCATTTCTCCATGAAAAATTTGGTAACCTTGCCATCCTTGATTATATGTGTTGGAGAAAAGAGTGTTTTGTTGCTCATAGTCATCCTACATGTATTAAGCATGATTGATTTGTGATGGTTCCAATGGATTGCTCTCTTGATATTTTGTTCTTGCATGGAAACCACCGTATGACTCATGCACTGTGTGTAAATAGTATTTGCTGAAAGTTTTTCAACTCGCTTAGACAACGTATCTACTTGGGCGGTCAATGCAACAAGGGGGTCTATTTCATGACTTCCAAAAGTCCTCAATGTCAGGACACATTCAGTTGGTCAATACTTATTTATGGGATCAAGTATACAACAAATCAAGGTTTCACGTTAGTGGTTGGTGTAGTAAAACTAAACGTATAGCTAAATGAACCCAAATATTTGTTGTGCCATTAATGATACATAAATCAAGAATCACCACAAAACAAGTAGGGTTTAGATAAAAAATTATAACAATAATACAACACACTCAAATATTATCTACCTTTATACACATTCCTCTTCATTTATCAAGAGGTCCACCCTTTTTTCTGAACAAAATAAAATTTAGAAAGACATAATGAAAGTAGAAAATACTAAAAATAGAAGAGAAACTAGAGAATGCATTTCTATTACTACTAAAAAACTTACATTACTACTAGAAAACTCAGCCTAAAGAAACCCTCTACCCCTACTCTAACAAACTTAATATATGGCCTATTTATAGTGCTTGGAGTATTCTAGAGGCTAAACATATAATGAAAGAATTAAACAATCAAGTGGTATGTTAGTTGTCAAGAGTTAATAAGTTGTTATACCAAATTTTCTAAATTTTCATCTACTCGATTAAATCAAATTTTTAGGTCGGATACAACTAGATTTTGATGATGAGTGAATAAAAGTTGTAGATATTTCTATGATGATATATTTTCATATGTCATTTGTCAAATTTGGCTGCTGGATGAGAGAGATATGGTCAAATTATCAGATTATGTTCAAGAGTCATCCTTCAACATTAGTAGTGCATTTCACCATATATATTGACTATTTTGATATATTTTCTCACTATCTTTTCTTCAGCAAACTTGTTTTTCCACCTCTTGTGTATAACATATCTAAATTTCAATCCAAAAGCAAATTTGGTTTAAGAAATATGACCCAATTGGTAAAATAGGTTAGAACTAGGCTTAACTCTGATCCGAATTTTTGGTGATCTATTTTGTACAGCTACTTGTAATCTAACTTCTTTTACCCTTACACATTTAGTATTAGATTCAAAGTTTATATAAACTTGTAGATGAATGACGTATCAATCCATAGCCTCAAGAATTAATCCAAAATCATTTCGGAATCAAAAGTTACGCCAGTTTTTCTAAAACCTGCACAAAAAAAGATAAAACTTTTTAATCTCATTTTTCTATGTTGGTTTCCCATTTTATTCCTAAAAAACAAAAATATTTTAAATGGGAGTTCTAATAACAATTTCAAAGTGAAAATAATAATACAAATCATAATTAATTACACACTTTTAAATGTTTATCAACCTTCTGGTCACAATTACAACACAACGATCATCTTGAATTGGGCAAAACCTCAAAAAACAATAAAAATATAATATATGTTCATCACAAATCAAACATCATCCTTACCACAAATAAGATATTAATTCATAAATTTATAGAAATGGCGAGTTTAGTTCATATTGAAACAAAGCAAACACTAGTTGTCTCCAAACAACATGATTTTCATAAATTTCTCAAAATTAAAACAATTTGAAGAAAAGACTAAGGTAGAAGATTATAACCACTAAATTATTCTTTACTTCTAGCCATGGTCTTCAATGCCCAACGTAAGCTCCTTTTCTTCCTGGCTTCAAATTCCAAACTCCTTGAAAATGGGTGTGTGCTTTAACGGAGCGTAAGAGTAAAAATGTGAAAAAGTATGTGCTTTGGGTGGAGATGAATTATGTATTAAAATTTAGGTATAAAGTGTGTGTAATGGTGATGAATTATTCAATGAATTGAGTGTGTGTATATTGTACATACAATGGAATATCACATAGGTTGTGATGTATGAATGGTATCTAATGTGTGTGCAACAAGAAAGATGTCAAATTGAGTCTTTTTTCGCCACTTGTCATCAAAAATCCATTCCATAATGTTTTCATGTTATGTGCAGTGGAGAGTCGCAGCTCGAAACCTTCTGTTTTCTATTCTATACATTAGGGCCGTGACATGGAATTTTTGGGTCGCGGCTTGAAACTTTGATGCTACGACATGGAATTTCTGGGTTGCGGCCTGAAACCCTTTTTCTCTAATTTTCTTGCTTCCTACATAACATATATCAAAAGATAAGTGTACAAATTTATTAATTATATGATAAAACATCCGATTTTGTGTTATTAAGAGTGTCGAAAAATATGTTGAATTATGAGGTTATCAATATTGTACTTTGATTTATTTACTGAATGCATGATAATTACAAGGAGAATATTTTGGGTCCAATATCTTTATGTGTAAAAGTTAATAAGTGGCTAACAAATGATCCGCCACTTATCTAGATGAATAGATGAATCTCCTATATATTTTTGGTGTTTGACTCTAGAAATCGTTGGCCAATCAACTTATTAGGAAAGGATACATATCTATTGAACTAATAGTGTTTCGATTGATAATCCATATTTTAAGCTCAATCGAAAAATTAATTGACTAAGAGACCGTATTTGCATAGTAATCTTAATTGAAAAGTTTTAATCTTTCACCTATATTTAAATTTTCATGGTGTGTTGGTAGACATGGTGTCATAGCCAAGCCTACATACTCACTTGGCCAATATGATTTATGCATTACGTGCTAATTTTATATGCTACTTGTATTTCTATTGACATTGCATAAATGTATAGTAAACTTAATTCTGAAGCTCTTGCATGGTATTAGTTATTGAATTTATTAATCTAAGTAGTTGATTTTATATTGAAATAAGAAGAAAATGAGGTTGATTAATATTGGATATAGATGAGATATATAGATTATAATTTTGGAAGTATTAAAAGTGTTGCTAGTAAGCTTATACGGTTTGATTCGATTTCATCTAGGTATTTCAAAAGTATAAATGGGTAAATTGCATATTTGGGACAATGGACATAAAATACTATAATTGAAAGGTGATATTGCAATATTCATTTATGTATAAGATTATATAATTTTTAATGTGGACAATTATTAAAGAACCGGGTGACAATCGGGTGAAGAACCTAATGAACGGACATAGGAATTACCTATGTGAATGAATGGTGACTAAGATAGGTTGCAACCAAATAAGAATATGTGAGACACACAAGATTAGGGCTTCAAGATAAAGGAGGAAATCAAATTTTACCATTACATGCCACCTCAAGCTTATACCACATCATGCTTAGACTTTTCAAGCTAGCACCTCAACCTATTCTTCACTCTTAAGCTAATAGCCATGACTTGAAACTTCTTCTGCACCATTTCAGCTTCCAAATACATAGCAAAAAACTCTCTAAATAGGTTCTAAGTGATTTCAACCGAAAAATGAAGCAAAACAAGCAAATGAGAGGAGAAATAAACAAGTTCAAGTAGAAAACTGTGCAAGGTGAACTTAACCTACGGGTTTAGCATGACTTTTAGATTTATTTTTAGGTTTATTGGCTTATTAAGCTTTAAATATTATTTATAAATGTTTTAGGATGTTATTAGATAGGCGTTGGTGTACAAAGAAATGTTTTTTGGTTGCAAATACTTAATAGGAAATACTTGTGGCAGAAACTGTCACCTTGTTGTATTCTTACGTTTTAGACTTCAAAATTGTATGGTATGTTGAATAAAACCTATAATTATTATCATTTACATGTCCATATATGAGTTAAGAGTATTGGAATGAATGTTTATCGGTTAGAAATTAAAATAGAGAATGATATTGGAAAAATACTCAAACTGCCAAAGTAGCAAAATCTGTTTTGGTCTAAGAGTTAAAATACATCAATTAAGTGAGGTTAGTATACATTTAAGATGTGGAACAAAGGTGTGTAGAAGATTGTATTTGGTTATAGTTTCTAAGTGGTAAGATTATTTAATTAAATTGAGATTCAAGATCTTTATACTACATTAAGTATAATGAACTTGTTAATTGAGGATGGTGATTGATATCTTGTATTTTTACAGATTGTTTCACATCTAGGGTTGGGGAGTAATACTTAATAAACCTAGAAGTAACACATAACCGATCAAAGGCAAGTAAAAATTCATTTGCAACTACAATGCATAGACATAGTAAATGTGTGATTGATATGTAATATCACAGATCATATGTGCATAGCAGAGGGCACACATTACTATCATTCATGTCCATTGAGCATACATTCATGGGCATTGGCACGTGCATGCATCATTTATGAGCATTATGATAACTCTTGCATTACACGGCATGATTCTGAGAAAGGAAAATATTTTACTGACTACTCCTAGTGCACCGAAGCATGCATGGAGTTGCATGGTTGTATTCATGGATTTGTAGGTTTGCGTGCATGGATTTGCATGCTTATATCATTGATGAAAACAAAGCTACACACTCACGCATACAAGAGGGAGAACTCACACGTGGACTTGGTGTTAGAGTAGGATGCCCAACGCCCTAATTAGATTGGGTGTATTATACTCTTTTGCTTTTGTAAAGACAATCTTATTGGGAATCATATTAATAAAAAGGCATTTTCTTTATCTTATGTCTTGCATTTTTTATTTCTGCACATTAGATAAAGTCCTTAGACCAAATTTAGCTACAGGGCATAGTCGCGCATATGATGGCGATCATGGAACATGCCTCTAAGGTGTTGGTCTTAAATAAGTTCTGAGTCGAGAGTTTTTTGAGATGGGACATCAAATAGCTCAGTAAGACTCGTACATATAATGCATGCTCGTGAGACGAGGATGTTACATTCCATTGGCATTAGCGTAGAGACGTAAGTGCATATATGTGGGTGCTTGTTAGGGAACAAGTACACCGAATATGGCCCGCAAGAAATTCTTAATTGGAGGTTTTGCCCGTCGAAATAAGAATTTCTGTATTGCGATAGTACACGACTAGTCCTCAGACTTGAGGCACGATGGTAGCCTTGTGTGCATCCTGCAGCACTTTGATATATCTTCTGATTGCTTGACAATCACAAAGGGGGTATATTGGGTGTTGCACTGGTGTGCATGGAGGTTTGTCAGTGGCCAACATAGAATTCGACACTTGTTTTTTTTTTTTAAACAAGGGAATCTCCTGTGTTTTTATAGTTCGTGATTCAAAGACCTTGGCCAAGGCAGAATGAATTGTGATTCATCAAGAATTATTGGAACTTGAAATGGGATCACAGCAATTGAATCATTTAGGGTTTCGACTTATAATCCATGCCTTAGATTCAATTAGGAGATTAGCTGTCGAAAGGACCGTACGTGTATGGTATTCGCAACTGAAATAGGTTTACTCGCTATTTCACCTAAGACTAGTTTGCCATGATTACTTGCTAGGTATTTTCATGGACAGTGAGGTTCTTGGAATTAAGGAGTTGATTCAAGCGGATTAATTAATTGGATTAATTAATTGGAATAATTGTTATTCATAAGTTGCAAATATTGCAAACCCACTACTAGCTTAGTAGTGAACTTAAGAGGGTCACACATTTTTATGGAAAGTAATATTTTTAATTTTAGATTTTATCCAATGGTTGAAAATTAATTAATTAATACTGATCAATTAATTAATTAATGGTTCTATTTAATTTAATAGTTAAATTGAATTATTCAATTAAGTAATTGGATTATTTAATTGGACCTAATTTGATTAGGAAGCCCAATTGGAGTAAATTAAATTAATCAATTGGATTGATTAAATTGGGATTGAATCAATTGAATTGATTTGGGGATTTTTGAGTCCAAGCCAAAATAAATATGGATCACTTAAAAAGCCCACTAAAGTATGAAGAGAATAAATTAAATAAATATGATTTATTTAATTAACATATTTATAGATAAATAAATATAGTGACCAATCCCTGTGTAACACCCCCATTACTATACAACTATATATATATATATATATATATAGTATAATTTAACATGATAGAGCCTGTGTGCATGCATTATTATTTTTTTTTCCTGTAATATATTAATAAATAATAAATATTTTCCCACTCACAGACTAATATATATACCTGCATAGGACCCATAACAATCATAATATTTATATACCCGTGTCCAGAAAAGTTATAAAAGTAACACATAGTATAAATCCAAAAACCTAATACAATAGACTATAAAATCAAATAAGTTAACAATCAATCCAACAGGTCGTCATCCATGTACACTGATCCTCAGAACCTGTAGGAACCCTAATAGCTTGCCCAGTAAGTCCATGGTATCAACTATCACCAGACTCACCTACAATGCATAAACTATATGAGCTAACGCTCAGCAAGTAAAGATTATGCATGTCAAAGAATAATCCACAATATCAAGTCATGCATCTCAAAATGGTATGCCCACAATGCAATTTTATGCATCAAAATATTTCTCTCAAAATCATTTCTTTCTTGGGCCCCTGACCAACGCTACTATCCCATGCACCTGAAAAGAGCTCTGTATACCGCCATAATCCAATGGCCAATAATCATATAAGCATGCAAATTCATGCATACTCATACGCATGCAAATCCATGCATGCGAACCTGCAAATCCATGCATAAAACCATGCAAATTCATGCATGCTTCGGTGCACTAGTAGTGGTCAGCAAAATATTTTTCTTTCTCAGAATCATGCCGTGCAATGCAAGATTTATCACAATGCTCGTATATGATGCATGCACGTGCCAATGACAATGCCCATGTATGTATGCTCAATGGAGAGCCCTCTACTATGCACATATGATATATGATATTACATATAATTCACACATCTACTATGTCTATGCATTGTGGTTGCAAATGAATCTTTACTTACCTTTCAATTGGTTGGTGGCTTAGTCTAAATTTGTTTAGTATTCCACTCCAACCTTAGATGTAAAATAGCCTGTAATATTACCCAACATCAAGCACCATTCCCAATTTGGCAAGTTGAAAGCACAAAATCTCATACTAGACCTTAAACACCAAGCTATAAGCTAACAATCAAGCTTTCACAAACTAGAACCCAATATAGCCCCTCAAATACCTCAATTTCTCATCTTAAATACATGCAAACATCATGTAATTGAATTATTATAAATCTAATAGCATGTGCCTAATTGTTAACAGTCAATAGCAATATGTCTACGTTGAAACATGCTAAGTGATCAAATGTGACAGATTCACATTTTCATATTTTCTTGCTGTCAAGTTTAGTTGCATGATAATTTTAACATCCCTAAGCATATCCAATCACTCCCAAATTTTTACCACACTTAGATAACATGTATATAAATCTAACCATATCATACAATTGCTAAAAATCACGGATATAGCTTTCCAAGTTCAGCTCTCTTCACAACATACTGAAACAGATTGTTTCCTACCGTGACAGTTTTGCACACTTCATGACATTAATGGTTTTGGCACCATTAAGTATATTCAATCACACCAAAATTTTCACCATACTTAGATAACATATATAAGGAGATAACTAGGTCATAATATTACCAAAAATAATGGATTTAGCTCCCTTAATTCAGTTTCCTTCACAGCACACCAAAACAGATTTTGCTATTTTGGCAGTTTGAGTGTTTCTCCAATATCATTCTCTATTTCAATTTCCAACTAATAAAACTTCATTCCAATACTCTTAACTCATATATGGTCATGTAAATGGTAATAATTATAGGTTTTATTCAACATACCATACACTTTTGAAGCCTAAAACACAAGAAAATAGTAAGATGACAGTTTCTGCCACAAGTATTTCCTATTAAGTGTTTGTCATTCAAAACCCTTTCTTTGTGCACCAAAGTCTAACTAAAAACTTCCTAACACCTTTATAAGAGATATTGAAAGCTTAATAAACAATAAAACCATTCATAATAATCTGAAAACCAAAGGCAAAACCGTAGATAAGTGTTACCTATGCAGATTTTGAGGTTAACTTGATGGTAATCACTTCTCCTTTGCTTTTCTTGCTTTTATTTCGACTTGGAATCAATTTGGATCACTTGGAGACCTTAAGGTGTGTGTTTGGAAGATGAAAATGGCTGAAATGAGGGTCTGGTCGTTGCTTAAGGGTGAAGGGTTTGAGGTGTTAGCTTGAGATGTTAGCTTAAGCTTAATAAGAAAGCATGAGGTGGCAAGTAAATAGAAAAATCTGATTTTCTCCCTTATCTTGCAGCCCTAATCTTGTGTGTCTCACCTATTTTTATTTGGTTGCAACCTATCTTAGTCACCATTCATTCCCATAGTTATTTCCTATGTCCGTTCATTCGATCTCTAAACCGATTCACATCCGATTCTTAACGAAATATCAAGTTTGCATTTCTAAAATTATATGCATATATGGGCCTTGTAATAGGACACTTAAATCACATTATATCATGTATAATATCCCAAGTATGTTAATTTACAAATATATACTTTTGAAATAACTTGATCAAATCAAATTAAACCGTATAAGCTTACTAGTAACACTTTTAACACTTCCAAAATTATAACCTATATATCCCATCTATATCTAATATTGATCCACCTCATTTTCTTCTTATTTCAATATAAAATCAACTACTTAGATTAGAAAATTCAATAACTAATACCGGACAAGAGCTTCAGAATTAAGTTTAATATTCAAGAATGTCGTATAAAATGAAATAAATTATGCAATGTCAATAGAAATGCAATTAGCATATAAAATTAACACTTAATGCATGAATCATATTTGGCAATGTGAGTAGTAAGAGGTTCGGGTATCACACCCTGCGAGTTCTGATAGTCCAGGATAAGCAATTGATTGCTTCATTCCCTACAACAACCGGAGTGCACGAAAGGTATAATCCGATTTTATATTTATTTATATATTCACTTGAATAAGCGCGATCGTTAAAATCGCTTTCGAATCAAAGGGGTTAAATTTATGTTTGATAAAAATTTTAATTTTCCGCTGCGTATACCCCTGCGATTATAGCGAATCCAACAGTGGTATCAGAGCCACGGTTTCGCTTATTTAGTGAATTTCGAATTTATGAATACATGTTTTTAAATTGATGTTAATTATGTAAAATTTGATTTTGCATATTTTAGAAATTTTTAATTGGAATAATTTTAATTACTTATTTAAATTGTTTAAATATGAAAAAAAAAAAATCCCCGGCGTTAGGTGTCAGACACCCGACGGCTGCGTGGGCAGGCACCCGGCAGCAGGTGCCGGCGCGCCCACGGGCGCCCAACGGCTGGGCACCCATCACCCGGCGCTGGGCTGGGCGCCCGTCACCCTGTGCTGGGCGGGCGCCCATCGCCCATCACCCGGCGCTTGGCGCTGGGCGCCCGGCACCCGACAGCGGGCGTTAGGCGCCCGGCTACGCGCGCGGGCAGGAATGATGCTGTTCGTCATGTCGTTTCGGGTCCGTTTTATTTTTATTAATATTTTTTGGAATATTAAAATTAAATGTTAATTTTAATTATTTCTGAAAAATTGTTTTTCAAAGAAAAATTGTTTTTCAAGCAATTAAAAATTATACCAAGTTAAAAGAAAAAATTGCGTTTAACAATTTGGTAAATTTACATATTTTGATAATTATATATGATGTTAATTATGATTGTATGGGATGATCATGAGCCATTGGACCAATGTGATTGGTTTTATTTAATATTTTTGGGTTTTAAAATGGGGTCTGCGAGCCTCTTATTTTATTTATGTAAGTTATTTTATTTTCTGTAAAGAGAGTAGAATAGATGGTAAGGTTTTTCTTTTTCTTTGGAAGACGAAGGAGAATAAAACAGAAGGCTCATGATTGTATGGGATACAATTATGTAATAGAATAGGTTCTATTCCATTTTATTACCCTTAGACTGACCTTAGGTCCATTTTTTGCTCAAATGGACCGCATAAGACTGGTTCATGATCATCCATTTATTTAAGTATGTATTAGATGCATGCTTAGGATTTTATTTAATACTTTTATGCTTGTAGAATGATATTATGATGTCATGCATTAAATAACCAACATAATTTAAATTATGATGAGGTTTTGGATAAAATTAAACCCCACTTAATTTATTAAACTTAAGTAAAAGAATTTTTTGAAAATTCGATTTCAAACAAAAATGGACAAGTTAGGTAAGACCTATCGTTCCATGCCTACCATCAAAGATAGAGACATGACGACCGCTACCGCACTTGATCACTGACCATGAGTCGTGGGGTGGTCTTGTATTGGAAAGCTGTGATCTCTACCAAGTATAGAGATGCTCATGGGATGGAATCGTCATTATGTTGACCATGAGTCATGGGACATCTTGATGCTCTATCTACACGAAAGTTTGATGGGTATTGTTTGACACTTAGTACCATATGGGCTCATAAAATTGGGGTATATGAGAAGAGGTGAGGCAAAATAAACTTGAGGGTTGTATAGTGATACAATCGTCAAAGAGTTGACTATCGATAAAAATATTTCATGGGCTCATAAAATTGGAGTGTGAAATATTTCCATTGGACCTCAAGCTCACTAGGAAATTTGATTTCCCGAAATTCCATTAGGGGTGATGGAATTCGAAGAAAATAGTGGGAGACATTTAGTATTAAAGACCTTATATTAATTGAATATGTTTTTCCCATAGTTTACTCATTTTCTGCTTCTTGCATATTTTGTAGATTATTCTACTAAAATGGCAAAGAATCCACTTGCAACAATTCTTGAACAAAACAAATTAACTGGACCTAATTTTGTCGATTGGCTAAGAAACCTGAAGATAGTTCTTCAGTCAGAGAAGAGGGAGAACTTATTCCATACTCGGTGTTTCGTACACAGTAAGGTTTGCAACATTATAATTGACGGTGGGAGTTGCACCAATGTTGCCAGTACTGAGTTAGTGGAGAAATTGGCATACTTTAATGGCTAAACAATAGTGGAGAAATCAAGGTTACAGAATAAGTTTTGGTGGCATTCTCCATTGGCAAGTACGAGGATGAGGTACTTTGTGATGTGGTACCTATGCACGCATGTCATATACTATTGGGGAGGCCATGGCAGTATGATCGACATGTCACACATGATGGTTACACCAATAGATACTCTTTTGTCATCAAAAAGCAGTCTATAACACTTGTACCATTGAATCCAAAACAAGTTCTCGAAGATCAGCTCAAGATGCAAAAATCAAGTGAAAAGAGAAAAGAAAAAGAGAGAGAGGCCAAAGTTGAGAAAAAAATGAGAGAGTCGTGGCCTTGGTGAGTGAAAGAGAGGAAAAATATAACTTCATTACAAAAAAGAATGAGATCAAGAGAGCTTTAACTTTACAACAGCCTCTTATAGTACTCATGTACAAGGAGGCCCTTTTGTGTACTAATGATCTTGCCGGATCTTTGTCGAGCAACATTCTTTCCCTTTTGCAGGAATTCGAGGATGTATTTTTTGAGGAGGCGCCACCAGGCTTACCACCAATTCGAGGAATTGAACATCAAATTGACTTCATACCCAATGCAATAATTCCAAATCGACCAGCCTATAGAAGTAATCCTGAGGAGACAAAGGAACTTCAACGTCAGGTTCATGAACTAATGGAAAAGGGGTATGTTAGAGAGAGCATGAGCCCTTGTGCAGTTCCAGTACTACTAGTGCCTAAGAAGAATGGGACATGGAGGATGTGTGTTGATTGTCGAGCCATCAACAACATTACGGTAAAGTATCGACATTCCATTCCTCGATTAGATGACATGTTAGATGAATTGCATGGGTCTTGTGTGTTTTCAAAAATTGACCTTAAGAGTGGATACCATCATATTAGGATGAAAGAGGGTGATGAGTGGAAAGTTGCATTTAAAGTAAAATATGGTTTGTATGAGTGGTTAGTTATGTCTTTTGGATTAACGAATGTACCTAGTACTTTCATGAGCATGAACCATGTTTTGCGTGCTTTTCTTGGTAAATTTGTAGTTGTCTATTTTGACGATATCCTAATTTATAGCAAAAACCTGGATGATCATGTTGAACACCTAACACTTGTTTTAAAGGTCTTAAGGAAAGAAAGGTTATTTGCTAATCTTAAGAAATGTACCTTTTGCACGGACAAGCTTGTGTTTCTTGGTTTTGTTGTAAGTGCTAAAGGGATTGAGGTCGATGAGGAAAAGGTAAACGCAATTCAAGATTGGCCAACGCCTACTACGGTAAATCAGGTAAGAAGCTTCCATGGCTTAGCCAGTTTTTATAGACGCTTTGTTCGGGATTTCAGTAGCATAGCTACACCCCTAACCGAAGTCATCAAGAAGAACGTTCCATTTAAGTGGGGACGTGAACAAGAAAAGGCATTCAAGCTCATCAAAGATAAATTGACTAATGCTCCTTTACTTGTTTTACCTAACTTCACTAAAATGTTCGAAATTGAGTGTGATGCTTCAGGTATAGGTATTGGTGGTGTACTGATGCAAGAAGGAAGGCCGGTTGCATATTTTAGTGAAAAATTAAGTGGTACAACCTTCAACTATCCCACTTACGATAAGAAATTATATGCATTGGTTTGAACTCTGGAGACTTGGCAGCACTACCTATGGCCAAAAGAGTTTGTGATTCATACAGATCATGAGTCTTTGAAGCATCTAAAGGGGCAACAAAAATTGAGCAGACGCCATGCAAAATGGGTAGAGTTCATCGAGGCTTTTCCCTATGTAATCAAATACAAACAAGGTAAGGAAAATGTAGTTGCCGATGCACTATCACGCAGGTATGATTTACTTTCAACCTTTGACTCTAAATTGCTTAGATTTGAATTACATTAAAGAGTTATATGCAACGGATTCTGATTTTGGTGACTTGTTTAAAAACAGCACTAAAGGGGGGTGTGGGAAGTTCTATTTGCATGATGATTTTTTGTTTCGAGAGAACAAATTGTGTGTTCCTCATTCATCTTTGCGTGAATTACTTGTTAGGGAAGCACATAATGATGGTTTGATGGGCCACTTCGGGGTAGCTAAGACTTTAGGTGTGTTGCATGAGCATTTCTTTTGGCTGCACATAAAACGTGACGTAGAGAGGATTTGTGCGAAATGCATTAGTTGTAAGCAAGCTAAGTCTAGACGGCAACCACATGGTTTGTACACACCCCTACCTATCCCTAGTGCTCTTTGGGTTGATATCTCTATGGATTTTGTTTTGGGCTTACCTAGGTCTAAGAGGGGGAGAGATTCAGTTTTTGTGGTTGTTGATAGGTTCTCTAAGATGGCACACTTTATTGCTTGTCATAAAACTGATGATGCATCACATGTAGCTGATTTGTTTTTCAGGGAGATTGTTAGGTTGCATAGCATGCCAAGGACTATTGTTTCTAATAGGGATGCAAGGTTCTTGAGTTACTTTTGGAAGACCTTATGGGAAAAGTTGGGAACTAAATTGTTGTTTTTTACTACTTGTCACCCCCAAACTGATGGTCAAACCGAAGTCATGAATAGGACCTTGTCTACATTGTTGCGTGCTATCATACAAAAGAACTTGAAAACTTGGGAAGACTATTTACCACATGTTGAATTTACTTATAATCGTTGTATCCACTCTGCAACTAAATTTTCATCATTTGAGATTGTTTATGGTTTTAATCTATTGACTCCTTTGGATTTAACTGCTTTACCTTTGAATGAACATGTTAACTTAGATGGAAAGAAGAAAGCAGAATTTGTCATGTAGATTCATGAAAAGGCAAAGCAACACATAGAGCGTCGGACGGAACAATATGCTAAACAAGCTAATAAGGGATGCAAGAAAGTTATCTTCTAACCGGGGGATTGGGTTTGGCTGCATATGAGGAAGGACCGTTTTCCAGAGCACAGGCAATCTAAAATCCTTCCACGGGGTGATGGGCCATTTCAAGTGGTGGAATGCATCAATGACAATGCCTACAAACTTGAACTATTGGGTTGTGTTGTGGGCATATTCTAATTTTTACATTCATTATTATTATGTAAATTGCTGACTATATATAAAGGGCTACAAGATGCAAAATATCATTACTTCTTCCGAAAGTAAAAGCTATTATTTTAATTTTTGAGTCTATCGTATTATAATTTTGGGATGTCGTGTCCTATATAACTCTTAAAATTTGATAGTAAATCAGTCTGAGAATAGCGTGATTGTGATGGGTGTTGCTTTTTATATAAACAGTGATTTTTCTATATACAGGGTTATATGTGAGAAAACACTTTACTGTTTCTCAAAGTGCTACATTTGACAAAAGTATATATATATATATATATATATATATATATATATATTTAGTGGTGGGGGTGTTACATATGGTATCCATGATTTGTGGGTTCTAGGAATTATTAGGTTACTTCCAAGAGAATTAGTTAATTTAATTAATAATTTAAAAATAATAAATTACTCAATTAACTCACAAGAGTTGTAAGTCCACTAGTAGTTTATTGATGAACCTAAAAAGTCATACACTAATTTGGATAAATCTATTTTTTGCCTAAGAAAATACAAATATTGGAATAAATTAATTAATATAATTAATTAATGAGGCTTTATTTAATTTAATTCAATTAAATGAATAGATCAGTTAATTGAATGAATTGGATTAGAGAGCCAATTGAAATAATTAATTGATTGATTGGGTCTAAGTCCTTTAGTTATGGGCTTGATGGAGATCAAGGTCCACTAAGAATTGGATTCCAAGTCCTACATGAATTAGGATTTAACATTCACATGTAATGTGTGAAGATTTTTTCTTGTGAACACAAGGAAATTGCATAAGAAATGAAATTTTCATACAATGAAAACTGAAAGACTATGAAAACCCTCCAAGGGTTCGACTAATCAAGTAGGATTGTCTATTTCAAATGGTGCTCTATCTTCTATTACAATATTATTAATGCATGAAAAGTGTATAAAATAACATTAGTAATACACATTTAGCGTGTATTGATGATATTGAAATATGAGATGAAAGACTATTTGAAATATAGATCATGCATCCCAGCCAATATGTGAGAACCATGGTGGCTGAATTTTAGAGAGAAAATTCAGCCCCAAAATCACCCCTTTCCCTCTCCATTAATGCGCCACCTTCAACCTTAATTCAAGTCTTGTTTTGATTTTTTTTTCTTCACAAATTGAATAAAGAACACACCTAAGGCAAGATGTTTATGTGTTGTTTCAAACCTTCAAATATTCTCTTATGGTAAAATCATCAAATTATTGCCTATACTAACTAGTATATATATTATTGCGAGTGGACGTCCAAAATATGTATATGAGACTCTAAGTAAATTATTTCAATAAGAGGGGTATAGAATCAAGTTTCGTGAAAGAGATAATTATTTGGATTGTTACACTCATTTTCATAAAAATAAAGCATATCAGGTATAAAGTTTTGAAATTTATTCTACACCCATACTATCACATGAGTTTTGGGATACCAACATGTATGTAATGCATGATTTTATAAATACATACATGATTTTATAAATGTTTACTGCGCAAGGTATCTCAGAATTGCGAGTTTATAAAGAAAAACTTTGCACACGAAGGGCAAAACTCAATGCCCAGAAGTTATTCTTAAAATCAGGCCAGTGAAGTCAAATATGAAAATTATAATAAAATTATGTATTTCTAACAGTAAGTTTAATTAATGCATGCACTTAGTTAAACTCCTTATCTTTTGTACAGAATTAATGAATTTTAGATATTTAAATTATTATTCATCAATATTTATTTTCATATTCCATTCATTCATAGTTTATTTTTCAAATTATATAATTGGTTTTGATATAAAATTCTTAATCTCTTTTTATAATTAAAGCGGAAAAAATTAATTTCACAAACTATTTTGTAAAATGATTATTTAAAATAATGAAATTTGTTATATTTTTATTTCAAAATTATAAATAAATATATATATATATATATTGTTATTGAACAAACTTGAGCACGAGCTCAAATGAACCTATCTTTAACGGCTCGAGCTCAAAAAATAAAAATCAATCTTGATTTCTTAATATAATATCAAGTTGGAATTCCATCTTTAAAATTTTATTAAACTTGACTAGTTTCTACCCCTAACTCAAATCACTTGCATAATGATCATGTGAATCTGCATAACTTAAATCACTTACTTTGCATTTTACTTTGATTATTTAAGTGCAAAGTTGAGTAGCTCACAAGTATAATTCACTCTTCGTTATAACTTACAAGTTCCAAGTACGGTTTACAAGTTATTTTTCTAAAGCACTTAATAGAATTAAAATTAATTTTTTTCTTGGAACGTATTGAATTTTAAACTTTATAGTTAAATTTTTTAAAATTAAATCGTTGAACTAATCAATCAAGTAAACTATTTAGTTTTTCATTTTAACACTTCAATTCAAAAATATTTTAAACAATTGAGTTTTTAAGACTTTAATTGCGATCTAACAAGATAGTTTTATTGTGAGCAATTTTTTTGCCTAATTTCTTAAATATGTTATAAAATGCATGATCATATCTTTAAACTAGTTTTTATTGAATTATATGTCATTTTTAGACAACAAAAATATAGTACTTCATCTATTCTAAATTTATTGCTCTAATTTCAAAATAAAAAATTATTTTTTAAAATGAAATTTGTTTTTGTAAAACTATTCTCTCTATTTAATTAATACAAAATATCAGAAAGATAGAAACATTCGCCGACTAAAGCTGTGATGTCACTCTGCCTTTAATAAATTCTTCCTCTCAGACTTTTCTTGCTTGAAACTTGTTTTTCTTATTCAAACCATGAAAAAGGAATTTGCATTTGAATGATCGGAAAACCCATACAGAGACAGACCTCAGAGCCCCGACCGCCGGCGGGAAATGGAAGCGCCGATCCTTCTCGAAGACTTCGGTCAGAAGGTCGATTTGACGCGCAGGATCAGAGAGGTTCTGTTGAACTACCCGGAGGGCACCACCGTCCTCAAGGAGCTCATTCAGAACGCCGATGATGCCGGCGCCACAACCGTCCGTCTCTGCCTTGACCGCAGGACACACGGCGTCGACTCTCTGCTCTCCGATAGCCTCGCCCAGTGGCAGGGCCCCGCGCTTTTGGCCTACAACGATGCCGCTTTCACCGAAGAGGATTTCGTCAGTATTTCCCGGATTGGGGGCAGCTCTAAACATGCCAAGGCTTGGAAGACTGGTCGCTTTGGGTAATTAATACCTGGTTTTCAAATTTTTTCTTAATTTTTAGAAGGCAGTCCGTGTGTGTGTGGTATACGAGTTGTCTTTTGTGCGGTGTCTTTATTGATTGTTGAGCACATATACATGAAATTGGGAATAGGTGTTATCTTTATAGAATTAGAAATGCAGCGATGCCTAACCTGCTCAATGAATACCTCGTTTTTCGTTGGCTATGCTTTTTCCTCTACTGTGCAACACCATTTCCTATAAAATGTTTTCTCGACAAATGGGCGTTCTTGGAAGGGTACTTGGTCGTTTCCTAGTATGAAGTGTTATATGCTTTTGTATATGGTGTGATAACTTGATTCATGCACCAGTATAGAAACTAAAGCATTTCAGAAAATAAAATTTTTCTTCAGAGTCAACAATAAGCAACTAGGTGTTGTTTCCTGATTCACTATTGTGATTATGCCTCACTGGTGCTATCACTATGCTTTTGAGGAGAATGTTTTGTTCTGATCACTGCCTGTGCCTGACCTTTGTCTAAACTATATCACGACTGACATTGGAAATGTTAATAAAAGGTATTTCCTTTTAGGTGTAATGTGCAAGGCAGTGCTTTTGTTCTTTGGTGATTCTATATGTCTGCTGTCGTCAACTTTAATATGTGTGGCATTGCAGTAATGTGCAAGGCAGTGCTTTTGTTCTTTGGTGATTCTATATGTCTGCCGTCGTCAACTTTAATATGTGTGGCATTGCAATGATAATTGCTAATTTCTTCAAATATCTACTCAGATTAGCTGAGTGAGATTTTTAGGTGAATATGTTATGTTCAATAACAAAAGATGTTCAGGAAAAGATTACCTCTGATCTCTGCCCCGCTCAACCACTCCTCCCCACCTCAAAAAAAAAAAAAAAAAGAAATTTATCACCACCAGAACAAAAAAAAAAGAATCATCTATGATGGATTTCTTTAAATTGTGGAATGTGGAAAATATAGTGGACTAAATGACCTAATGCATCAAGAAATCAATATCAAGAGTAGTTACTTTGGTTCTGCACTTTTTTTCCTTCACTGGATGTGACTTTAAAATTTTGAAAGATGCCCCACCTTGCTTGTATTACAAGAGATTTATATGTTGAAACAAAATACTTAGATTCCTGATATTCAAATTGTGACAATCAATAGACAATTAAGTATGATCAACAAATACTGTTTACTTGAAATGCTTGAAGATACTTCTGTAAGAAATTACCATTTATAAAACATCCATGTTCATGGTAAGTTTTGGTATTTATGCTGACAGAAAAGTAAATTTCACTCATATATTAATTTGTTTTTGGCACTTGGTGGCCCTCCTTCTCGCCCTGTTCTTAGAATAGAATCTTGATTTTACCACTAGCAGTCATAGATATCACTAATGTTTTACTCACTTTTGTGTGGATATTTTCTAGTAAGAAAATGACTGAAAATGGGGAAGTTCTTGTAAGAGATGATTTGGAATAATTGCAATATATTGCTTAAGTATTTATTTAAAAAGTCTGAAATTTTAATTTGTTGGAAGACTGACTTTCGTTTATCCTGAAAGTCCTGAGAACTGAGATGCTAGGGTGTGTAGTCTCATGTTTATATTCTAAAAAAAAAAATAAAATAAAATTGTCCGTCTCTCTATTGTAAAATATAATTTCTTCACTTTTGTAATTTGAATTCTGCTGACCCAACTTTAAGTTGACTCATTGTGATGGAAATGTCATGCTCCAACCTTGGGACCATGAGAAACACCACAAGCTCCGTATTTCCAATACCACGCAAGGCAGACTTGCGAATCTTAATCAGCAGTAACATTCCAATCAATTCGACATTAACAATGCTATGGAGAATTTCCATCCCAAACATCGTGAAATGAATAAACGTAAAATCTCAGTCAAAAATAAAATCCTAAAACCTCATTATTGATCAACTCAAAAGAATTGAAATTTCTCTAGTAGAATAAAATAAGTAACATTCCTTAATTAATCTCCAATACAAGAGAGAGAGAGAGTATTTAAGAATGGTTGTAATCAATCCAATTGATCCATTCTTGTACAGCAGCTTTAATAAATTAAACAAAGAATTAGACTTGAATTCTAATAGGTATTTTTGGCATTCTAGCTACCTTCATTCTAGGTTTTGCAACATGCTAATAAATAATAAGGCTGATAGCCTAGTAAATAACAAACCTTCAAACTACTTGTACGAAACAAACAAAAAATTATTCAAGCAAAACAAATGACAGAACATATGTAATTGTCTAGGAACAGACACTAATAAATAGATCAACAATAAAGAAATAAACATATAAAAAACGAGAATTAACCATTTCTACCTGCAAAGTCTATTGAACATCATAACGTACAAGGCAAATTTACGTTGCTGTTTTCAGTCATTGTCTTAGGTCATGTAGCAACACTTAAAACCTATTTGATCATGTCGCTTTTACTGATTCCATAATGGCTAATATGCATGATACTGATTATGGATGTACAAACATATAAAACTGAACGTGGTCCCATGGTTTGAAATTTCTTTTCCAGTATGTAGTACATATTATACACTTCTGCTTGCTGGACCTGAGTTACTTTAAGCTTACGATAAACTAGGAAGGTGAAAGATCCCACATCTCAAAATGCTTTACTTATGATAGTTATGCACTCATCAAAATTACTCCCAAATGTCCAACCAAATCTAAAATTTACGGAAAATTGCAAAAATTATTTTACTATATTAAGTGCATGGTGATAACCCTATGCAACCCCTTTGAACCTCGCAATTCAAGTCTATTTGATAGTAGAACCCTGAAGCAAGTCTCATAAACAGTCATCGCACCGTGATGATTGTAGAGGCCATTGTGACAAAATCTCAATTTCCACCAACATATTTCACATTCTTCAGTCCTATAAATCTTGCATAATACATACTTTTTCTCGCAGCTATGCATATGCTTTTAATATGAAATGTCGAGTACCTAGCTAAATTGAAACTAACTCAATGCTAGATAATTGTTAGCTCGGTCTCACGTACATCTGTAATCTTTGGAGTTTGGTCCATACATATAACTTATACCTTAGTCTATCATTGATCAACTTGTTCCCTTTATATAAATAGAATTTAAGGATATTGAGCTTGAAAATAGGGAAAATTTGCATAAAGCTACAGTTTAAACCTTTATATTGTGGAAATTTGCCAAATTCACCATTTTATAATTGGATATAACTTAGCAATTTATTTTTGCTTTGCGCCATGAAGATTGTGGGCTCTTCTGATGTCTTGACCTATTTTTTCGACACTGCATATCTTGAGATTTTGAAGGAAAATGTTAAAGAAGTACTTAAGGTGATATTTGTTGATAACTGTGTGCATGTCGTAAATCAACGTTGCTATTATTTTTTCCTGCAACTTAATTTAAGCATTTAATTTTCTTTGTTTAGATTGTGGTCCTATAATGTGTCAAGTTGCATATGCTTATTCATAATTAGTGGTGAAAGCGGCAATTCTTGGAAGTGTCTATTTAGAATTTTGCTTATCCTCGATATGGGAATATTTATGTTAGTTAAAAATTATGTGGTATTTGTGGAGCTTCAGTTTGGCACTGAATTGTTTTTCTCTTTAGAAATGGATACATCTCTAATTGTCATTTTTTCTAGGGTGGGCTTCAACTCGGTATACCATTTAACTGACTTGCCTTCTTTTGTGAGTGGCAAACATGTTGTTCTATTTGATCCTCAAGGTGTTTATCTTCCCAACATCTCCACTGCTAATCCTGGGAAGCGAATAGAGTATGTTAGTTCCTCAGCCATCTCACTGTATAAAGATCAATTTTTTCCATATTGTGCTTTTGGATGTGACATGAAAAGCCCTTTCCATGGAACTTTATTTCGTTTTCCTCTGAGGAATGCAGATCAGGCTGCAAATAGTAAGCTCTCAAAGCAAGCCTACGTTGAAGATGACATATCTTCCATGTTTGTTCAGCTTCATGAGGAAGGAATTCTATTGCTACTTTTTCTTAAATGCATACTATCTATAGAAATGTATGTGTGGGATGTAGGGATGCCTCAGCCGAAGAAGATGTATTCCTGCTCTATCAATTCGGCAAATAACAATGTGTTGTGGCATCGCCAGGCCTTCAGAGACTCTCTAAATTGAAAAATGCTTCTGATTACGAGATGGATGCCTTCTCATTGGACTTCTTGAGTGAGGCTGTGATTGGGGATGTTTCACAATTAAGGACCCATAAGTTCTATGTAGTGCAAATGATGGCTTCACCATCCAGTAGAATTGGTGCTTTTGCAGCTACAGCAGCAAAGGATTATGACATGCATCTGTTGCCTTGGGCATCGGTTGCAGCATGCATATCAGATGATTCACTTAATGTAATTTTTCATCACTCAATAGTAGATCTAGGGTGATACTATTCTAGTCCTCCATGCCTGGGTTCTCTCTCACTATTTAAGTTTATGTTTCCATGTGCACATTTATGAGTACATATATGTGCCTGCTTATGCATTTGGTGTTCTTATACTTTTGCATATACTAAAAGCACTCAGCTTCTAGTAATATTTATATATCTCTGTTAACGGTTTTGCTTATTTTTAGCGACTAAGTTTGTTGAATATCCTGAACTTTGTTTTAAAATTTTCTGCCATGGGCTGTTAATGCTTCTTTTTATCTGTGTTTGAATCTCAAGTCTAAAAGTTTAGATTTTGGTTGTGTGCAAATAATGCATCGATTATATTTTTCTGAAGGGGTTGGGTGGTGGTGGTGCATTTTTGCACCACCCTCTAAGGTTAATTTGCTGCTTATGAAAAATAGAATTCCTAGAAATAACTTGTATTATGTAGATGGCTGTGTATATGGGGTGCAAATGTACAACTGATCATCCCTTTGAAAGTGTTTGAAGCTGCATAATTTTGGTGTTGCCCACTTTTAAGTACTTGGCATGGGTTTAGAAGATGAATGGAGTACCAGAGCTGAATATTGCTTTCTTTCCTTTGTGATCTAATGTCTTAACTAGCTTCAGGTGATTATTATGTATAATATGCATGTGATTATATGCTTCTAGTTTGTAGAAGGTTATTTAAATTATGATGCAGAACCTGCACTTGTTTGCAATCATTTCCTTTCCTGTGGTAACTTTTTGCTCTTTTCCTGGATCAAAAAGGGGAAAGGAAGAAACTGCAAGCTCACATCCCAAATTATTGGGCTCTTTTGTCTACTCATGCAATATAATTTTCATGTGAATCACGACAGGATGATGTTTTGAAGCTTGGGCGGGCATTCTGTTTTCTCCCATTGCCTGTAAAAACTGGTTTCAGAGTTCAAATTAACGGATACTTCGAGGTCTCTTCAAATCGTCGTGGCATTTGGTACGGTGATGACATGGACAGATCTGGAAAAATTCGTTCTATGTGGAACAGGCTTCTACTGGAAGATGTTGTGGCGCCTAGTTTTGCTAAATTACTGCTTGGCATGCGACAGCTCCTGTGTTCAACACAAATCTATTATTCTTTGTGGCCTATCGGTTCATTTGAAGAACCATGGAATTTGTTAGTTGAGCATATTTACAGTAGCATCTGGGATTCCCCTGTCTTGTATTCGGATGTTGAAGGTGGAAAGTGGATTTCACCTGAGGAAGCATTTCTTCATGACATGGAGATTTCTGGAAGTAAGGAAATTGGTGATGTTCTTGTCCAGCTTGGAATGCCTATTGTTCCTTTGCCAAGTGACTTATTTGATATGATTTTAAATTGCAAATCTGTCAGGCATCAAAAAGTTATTACTCCTGATTCGGTACGTCATTATTTGAGAGAGTGCAAATATTTAAGTGTAATTGGCAAATCCCACAAGTTTATGCTGTTGGAGTATTGTCTTGAGGACTTGATTGACACAGAAGTTGGTTTTCATGCATCTCACCTGCCTTTGCTTCCATTGGCAAATGGTGATTTTGGATCATTGTCCAAATCCTCAGAAGGGATCACTTATTTTATTTGCAATGAGCTGGAATATATGCTTCTGCAACAAATTTCAAATAGGCTAATTGATAGGAGCATTCCTGTAAAGCTACTATGCAGACTAACATCTATAGCAAATGTCTCAGGGGCAAACCTAGTTGTTTTTAGTGTAAATGAGTTCATTCAATTATTTTCTGAATTTGTACCTGCCGAATGGAAATATAAGATGAGGGTTTTGTGGAATCCAAATTCCAATTCTACTCATCCTACTTCGTCTTGGTTTTTACTTTTTTGGCGTTACCTTTTGGAGCATTGTCAAGAGTTATCTCTTTTTGGAGATTGGCCTATAATACCATTGGTAACTGGGCATTTGTATAGGCCTTCTAGGCAGAAAAAATTTCTGAATATGGAAAAATTGTCTGAGAAAATGCAACATGTTCTTGTTAAGATCGGATGCAAGATACTCAACAGCAATTATTGCATTGAACACCCTGACTTGGTTAATTATGGGAATGATGCTGATGCTGCCGGCATTCTAGATGCAATCTATGATGTGTTTTCTAATGATAGTATTACTCAGCTTCTTCAGTGTCTGGAAGCAAATGAAAGAGATGAGCTTCGTCAATTTCTTCTAAATCCTACATGGTTTGTTGGAAAGCAAATGGATGATTCTCACATACAGAATAGCAAGTGGCTTCCAATTTATAGAGTGTATGATGGAGAATCTACTGAAAATTTCAAGTATTCTGATTTAGTAAACCCTCGTAAATTCTTACCCCCATTTGGCTGCCCAGAGTGCTTGTTTTCAGGTGAGTTCATCTGTAATTTGTCAGACACTGAAGAAGAGATGCTAATGAGATATTATGCTGTCGAACGAATGAGGAAGACACAGTTTTATAAGCTGCATGTTTTGAATAGGATAAAACAGTTGGAAACTGACGTTCGCAACAGGGTCATGCTTTCAGTTCTTCAAGAGCTACCACAATTATGTGTAGAGGATGCGTCGTTCAGGGAAAGCTTAAGAAATCTGGAATTTGTCCCCACTGTTAGTGGCACTCTGAAAAGTCCCGCAATGCTATATGATCCAAGAAATGAGGAATTGTATGCTTTACTGGAAGATTGTGATAGTTTTCCTTCTGGGATTTTCCAGGAATCAGGTGTCTTGGACATGTTACAAGGTTTGGGTCTTAAGACAACTGTGTCTATTGATGCAGTCATACAAAGTGCTCGTTTTGTGGAACACTTGATGCATGAAAATCAGGAAAAAGCTCATTCAAGAGGTAAGGTACTTCTTTCATATCTGGAAGTGAATGCATTAAAGTGGCTACCTGATCCACTGAAGGATGATCAAAGAACAGTGAATAGAATGTTCTTCAGAGCTTCAAATGCATTTAAATTCCGTCATTTCAAATCAGACTTAGAAAAGTTCTGGAATGAGCTCAGGCTGATTTCATGGTGCCCTGTCCTTATCTCTCCTCCACACATGTCATTACCATGGCCCACAGTCTCATCGCTGGTTGCTCCTCCTAAGCTTGTGAGGCTATACTTGGATTTGTGGCTTGTTTCTGCAAGTATGCGCATACTGGATGGAGAATGCTCCTCATCAGCATTATCCTATCAACTTGGTTGGTCTAGCCCTCCAGGAGGAAGTGTAATTGCTGCCCAGCTGCTTGAGCTTGGGAAAAACAATGAGATTGTCTCTGATCCCATTCTCCGACAGGAACTGGCTTTGGCAATGCCGAGGATATATGCTATCTTGATGGCCTTGCTTGGTTCAGATGAAATTGACATTGTAAAGGCCGTTCTAGAAGGTTGCCGGTGGATTTGGGTCGGAGATGGATTTGCAACCTCAAATGAGGTTGTCCTTAATGGTTCTCTTCATTTGGCTCCCTACGTACGCGTCATACCTGTTGATTTAGCCGCGTTCAGTGACTTATTTTTGGAGCTAGGTATTCAGGAATATTTGCGGCCTTCTGATTATGCAAATATCTTATATAGAATGGCCACTAAGAAGGGTACTGTTCCTCTGGATCCTCAGGAAATCACTGCTGCTACATTTATTGCTCAACACCTCGCTGAAGCTCACTTTTGTGAAGATCAAACTAATATATATCTTCCAGATGTATCAGGCAGACTACTTAATGCGACCAATTTAGTCTATAATGATGCTCCCTGGTTGCTTGAGAATGAAGGTTCTGACAACTTATTTGGCAATGCAGCTATATCTTTGGGTGCTAAACAAGCTGTTCATAAATTTGTTCATGGTAACATTTCTCATGATATTGCTGAAAAGCTTGGGGTACGCTCCTTTCGGAGGATTTTGCTTGCAGAGAGTGCTGACTCGATGAATTTGAGTTTGTCTGGAGCTGCTGAAGCATTTGGACAGCATGAAGCTTTGACAACCAGACTTAGACATATACTTGAAATGTATGCTGATGGGCCTGCAGTTCTCTTTGAGTTGGTACAAAATGCTGAGGATGCAGGAGCCTCCAATGTGATCTTTTTATTGGATAAATCTCATTATGGGACTTCATCTCTTCTTTCACCTGAAATGGGAGATTGGCAGGGCCCTGCTTTGTATTGTTTCAATGACTCTGTTTTCAGTTCACAAGATCTTTATGCTATTTCCCGCATAGGCCAGGAAAGTAAACTAGAGAAACCATTTGCAATTGGCAGATTTGGGCTTGGATTTAATTGTGTTTATCACTTTACAGATATACCAACTTTTGTTTCAGGAGAAAATATTGTCATGTTTGATCCTCATGCTTGCAATTTGCCTGGAATTTCTCCGACTCACCCTGGGCTTCGGATTACATTTGCGGGCAGAAAAATTTTGGAACAATTTCCTGATCAGTTTTCTCCATTTCTGCACTTTGGATGTGATCTGCAACATCCATTTCCTGGCACTCTCTTTCGTTTTGCCCTTAGGACTGCTAATGCTGCCTCCAGAAGCCAAATAAAGAAAGAAGTGTATGCACCTGCTGATGTCCTATCACTGTTTTCTTCCTTTTCTGATGTTGTTTCTGCAACTCTACTGTTTCTGCGCAATGTAAAGACTATATCCATTTTTGTCAAAGAAGGGCCTAATAGCGAAATGCAATTACTGCACCGTGTTCGCAAGGATTGTGTTAATGAGCCTGAAGTTGAAAATGGTCCATTTCATCACATTTTTAGCTCTATGTATGGGAACCCGCTAGATAGATTGAGCAAGGATCAGTTCCTTCACAAGTTGAGCAAATCTATCAATATGGATGTTCCATGGAGGTCTCAGAAGCTTTTGGTGTCCGAGCAGAACCCCTCCGGTTGTAGGTCATGCTTGTGGTTAACTAGTGAATGCTTAGGTAGTAGTTTCCACAGGAAGGATAAATTCGCAACCTTTGACAAGAAATTTTACAAGTTTGTTCCCTGGGCCTGTATAGCTACACCAATCAACTCTGTTGAGATTGAGAAAAAAACGGGTGGGAGTGAGGAAATTTTGGATGAATCTTTTCCTCATACTGCTGACATTCTGCAGATCCTTCAAGCTACTACTCGAGCCACATTTAATTTTGAGGGTCGTGCCTTTTGCTTCTTACCTCTTCCAATTAGTACTGGTCTTCCGGTTCACATAAATGCCTATTTTGAGTTGTCATCAAACCGAAGGGATATATGGTTTGGTGATGACATGGCAGGGGATGGGAAGATGCGTTCAGACTGGAACATGTACCTCCTGGAAGAAGTTGTTGCCCCAGCTTATGGCCATCTTCTTGAGACAGTTGCACTGGAATTTGGCCCAAGTGATCTATTCTTTTCCTTTTGGCCTACAACAGGAGGTTTTGAACCTTGGACCTCACTGGTGCGGAAGCTTTACCAGTTTGTCTCTGAGAGTGGTCTTCGTGTATTGTACACAAAAACCCGAGGGGGCCAGTGGATTTCAACCAAGCAAGCGATTTTTCCTGATCACAATTTCGGTAAATCATGGGAACTTTTAGAAGCATTGTCTGATGCTGGTTTACCTGTGGCTAACGTTCCGAAGGAGATTGTTAACAAATTTATGGAAATCTGCTCATCACTGCATTTCCTCACGCCTCAGTTACTGCGAACACTTTTAATTCGGAGGAGACGCGAATTCAGAGATAGAAATGCAATGGTTGTAACCCTTGAATACTGCTTGCTTGATCTTGGGAGTCCAGTTGCATCGAAAAGTTTCTTTGGATTACCCTTGATACCACTTTCAAGTGGTGCATTTGCAAAACTCGACAAAAGAGGGTTCAGTGAACAAATTTATGTTACAAGGGGAGATGGATACAGCCTTCTAAAGGATTCAATCCCACATCAGCTGGTAGACTGCGGGATTTCAGATTATCTTTATGATAAGTTGTGTGCTCTTGCTGATAGTGAAGATTTTAATATATCTTTTCTGACGTGTCAACTGCTTGAAAATATACTTATGAGACTAATTCCAGTGGAATGGCATTACGCAAAGCAGGTGACTTGGGTTCCTGGTAATCAAGGCCATCCCAGTTTGGACTGGGTCAGACTTCTATGGAGCTATCTAAGATCATCTTGTAAAGATCTTTCATTGTTTTCTAACTGGCCAATTTTGCCAGTTGAAAATAATCATCTCATACAGCTTGTTGAAAATTCTAATGTGATCAGAGATGATGGGTGGAGTGAAAACATGTCGGCGTTGTTGCAGAGAGCAGGATGCCTAATACTGAGGCGCGACATCCCTATTGAACATGAACAGTTTAAACTTTATGTGCAGCCGTCAACGGCAATGGGTGTTCTGAATGCACTGCTGGCTGTCACTGGTAAGCCAGATGACATTGAGGAGCTCTTTGGTGATGCTACGGATGGGGGACTGCATGAACTTAGAAGTTTTATTCTCCAATCGAAGTGGTTCTCTGATGGTTTAATGGACAGCACTCATGTCAATATTATTAAGCACATTCCAATGTTTGAGTCATTCAAGAGTAGAAAACTTGTATCTTTAAGTAGATCTCTCAAATGGCTTAAACCAGAATCTATACGTGATGATCTTTTAGATGATGACTTTGTGAAATTGGACTCGGAGAAAGAAAGAATAATACTGGAGAAATTTTTAGGTATCAAAGAACCGTCAAGGGTGGATTTCTACAAAGATTATGTACTATCTCGGATGTCAGAGTTCATTTTCCAGGAAGGTTTTCTCTTAGGCATTTTGTGTGATATTAGATTCTTGATTCAGGAGGATAACACTTGCAAAGCAGTGTTCTCTACAACACCTTTTGTTCAGGCATCTGATGGAGCTTGGAAAGAGCCAGACAGGTGTGTTTCCTAAATGCATTTGCTAGTGGTCGAACTTTTAATTCAAATGCATGATAACTGATTACTTCCACTTGCCTCAAGTTAATTGTTGCAAATATCCTTGGTGTGTGTTAAGATATCATTATCAATTGTAATGGAAATGCAAAGTCCTATTAGTGCTGTATGACAGCTTGATGAGTGGCCTACACATTTTATCCTGTTAGTGCATGTTTTTACATTGTTTGACATTGAAGGTTCAAGTGTCTGAGCAATAGACATATAAACGTGTCATGAAAAAGTTCTGAAAGGAAGAAAGAGTTGTATTATACAAACAATAGCAGCAAAGAAAGCATGAATTCTCTTGTTTCCAGAAATGAGATAGCTTAAATGGTGGCTTGCTAGCCATCTGTGATCTTGAGCCTGGTTTCTGGATTGATGAGAGACAAAACTTCCTATTTCTTTGACGGAGACTTCAAATAAGGTCTCCATGAGTCTTTATCTAGCATTTTGATTTTACCGAGAAGTTCCTTATGGAAGTGTTCTAGAACCGGAAAAAACTTCGTTGCATGTAGTAAAATCACGTACTACAAAGTCTTGTAAATTGTCATTGTATGCAGATCTTAATTTTCAACTTCCAAACTTACTGATATATTTGTGCACCTAATGACTTCTAATATGCTCTATCGCAGGCTCTATGATCCTCGTGTTCCTGAACTAAAAATGTTTCTCCACAAAGGAGCCTTCTTCCCCTCTGAGAACTTCTCTGACCCTGAAATTCTGGAAACTTTAGTCACCCTAGGGCTTAAACAAACCTTGGGTATAGCTGGTTTACTCGATTGTGCCAAGTCAGTTTCGATGTTGTATGAATCAAGGGACTCTGAAGCATTAATACTCGCAAGGAGGCTGCTTTCTTGTTTGAATGCACTAACATTGAAGCTGTTGTACGCGGAAGAGAGGGAACATTGTGCTGATACTGCGGAGTCTCAAGGGAATGCACTTAGTGGAGATGAAGAAGAGAAGTTGTCTGTTTATGGTTCTGTGGACCTGTTATCAAATGCTTTGGATGTTCATTCAGTAGTCAACAACTTGGTTGATGATATGAGGAGAGAAGACTTCTGGTCAGATCTGCGGTCTATCAGCTGGTGTCCTGTGTATTCTGATCCGCCAGTTCAGGGGCTTCCATGGTTAGCCTCGGCCCATAAAATAGCAGCAGCAGGTACAACCAGACCCAAATCACAGATGTGGATCGTTTCATCCAAGTTGCATGTATTGGATGGTGAATGTTCCGAGTACCTACAGCATAAGCTTGGTTGGATGGATCCTCCGGGTGTAGTTACCTTGTCTGCCCAATTAGTGGGGTTATGTAACAGCTACAATGAGATCAGGTTGCATTATGATGCAGAACTGAAAAAGCAAATACCATTAATCTATTCGCTGTTGCAAAATTATGTTATGACTGATGATCTGGCGTTTCTTAAATCTTCCTTGGATGGCGTTAAATGGGTTTGGATTGGAGATGATTTTGTGGCCCCAGATGTGCTTGCATTTGATTCACCTGTGAAATATAGTCCCTACATGTATGTGGTACCATCTGAGCTATCAATATTCCAGGATTTGCTTTTGGCATTGGGCGTTAGACATAATTTTGATGTTTCTGACTATTTTGATGTTTTGAAACGGTTGCAAAATGATGTAAAAGGTGGCAGTCTCTCAACTGATCAGTTGAATTTTGTCCAATGTGTCCTAGAAACCATCGTGGAAAACTACTTGGATGGGTCAGGACTAGAACATCCCACTACACTTTTGATTCCAGATTCTTCTGGAGTGCTCATAGGTGCAGCAGATCTTGTGTATAATGATGCACCATGGATGGAGAGCAATTCCCTTGTTGGTAAACGTTTCGTGCATTCCTCTATCAGCTATGACCTGGCCAACAGATTGGGCATTCA
This sequence comes from Paulownia fortunei, assembly GCA_019321725.1. NCBI lineage: Eukaryota > Viridiplantae > Streptophyta > Magnoliopsida > Lamiales > Paulowniaceae > Paulownia > Paulownia fortunei. Next base: position 8,505,219 of record CM033105.1, on the reverse strand, counting down.
ATCACTTCGGTCCATTTCTTTAGTCAGTAAAGAATTGACCAAAGATTTTCCATGCATGGACTATAACAAAATATGTGAGCTACTGGAATCATATGGCAACTATGAGTTTCTTCTTTTTGACTTGCTTGAATTGGCCGATTGCTGCAAAGCCAAAAAGCTTCACCTCATCTTTGATAAGAGGGAACATCCACGTCAGTCTCTGTTGCAGCACAATCTTGGTAATCAATTGTGGATTTGTACTTTGACATAGCTATATTAAGATATATAAATAGCATAATAGATTGTAGCATATCATTGCTTAAGTCTCAGGCGAGCTATGATCTCATGCTTTATAATCTCTGTCATTGCGAACTGGTTTCCTAAGGTTCTAGGGAATGCCAGTTTTTGATTGTTCTTCATATGTTTGACATCTGGTGTCTTTGTTGCTTGTTTGATTGTGAGCTCTAGCATTTCACTGATTATGGATTTCTCTCAACTTGTGCCGATGCCTATAACTGATTTCCAACCTGTGCAGCTGAATTTCAAGGGCCTGCCCTGGTGGCAATCCTGGAGGGAGCCAGCTTAAGTGGAGATGAAATAGCTAGTCTCCAGTTTCTTCCACCATGGAGTCTGAGGGGTGATACTGTAAACTATGGCTTGGGATTGCTAAGCTGTTTCTCCATCACTGATCTGCCATCAGTAATATCTGATGGCTGCTTGTATATTTTTGATCCTCGGGTGTAGCAATTGCCACGCCTTCAACACGCTCACCTTCTGCTAAAGTTTTTCCCCTGAGAGGTATGCCTGGATAGACATTAGTTCTTATGTCATGCATGGTTTTCTTGCATCAAAGATATCAAATTGATTCATTTAGTTGATGAGATTATCCTTTCGACAAGTCCAATAAATATTATGATGTTGGAAAATGAAATAGCTATATGGTGCTTCCTTGTTGCTTTGTTTGTTCTTTTTATATTAATTTCCCTTGTTCTTTGTGTTGATAACTTCTAAGTTCAGTTTTTTGTGCATTCAAGGGAAAAGTTGGGTGAAACATCTTATGGTGGAAGACGAGAAACTCCTTTTGCTCTATTTCCATTTCTTTAAAAGTGATCATATACGCCCATAAGGCAGTTTAGATTACTGATGAATGAGGAAGCATATTTTCTTCACTAGTGCTTCCCTTTCTGTTGTACTTTATGGAGGAGGATTAATGAAGAAAGTAATTAATTCCTGGAAGATTCTTTTAATAGCACTAAGGTTTCTCTTCAAAATTTTTATTCTTACATCATATATCTGTCAAAAATATATAGTTCCATTGCCATTTGAGAAGGCCAGGACATGTGGAAACCTCCTGTTTATCATGTGTGAGACAATATTCCCCCTTTAGTTTATCATCAGTCTTCAAACTCACTTCCTTACTATCATGTTTGCATGCACAATTGTTAAAGCAATTTCAATTTGCAGTCACTGCCATACTTCTGTTGCATTGGCTGTTATAATCATATGATGCAAGGACACTCCAAAAATGGCTGTGGGCTGTTTTTGATTTCCTAGAACACGGAAACGACTCGCTCTTATGGAATACTAGTTGGACACTGGAAGTGTTGTCTGAATCTCTTCCTCTTTAATCTGTGTAAAATTGCTTGTATATTGCATTTTTTAAAGTTTTTAAAATTTTTATTGCATCCTGATCATGCCCTGTCGTACATTTTTAAGAATCTTCATGTGAGTGTTCATGTTGTAATTTATCCAGCACATCATGTCTGTTCTGTTTTAGTTGAAATCATTATGGGTAAAGTCAGCTACTTCAAATCATGGGCACTAAAATCTTTGTTGAGACCTTGTAGTTGTGCAAGTGATGCTCTGTGCTTTTAATGATTTTTTCCATGGTTTCTCCTAATAGTAACTTGTTGGTTGTCCTCTAAGATTAAATATATTGAAACTGTGCAAGTGATGAACATTGCCACATTTTACTAATTCAGCATGCACTTTTCCTCCTAATGGGAAGTGTAGGGGCAAACCTAACCAATGTACGGTTATTTCATAGCTTCATTCGGATTATATGCATCTTTCTCCAGCATCCTTTTTTGTTATGACAGAATATAATGATTTCTTTCTCTGCCATTACTACTATTCCGTGTCAAAGAAAGGGAAATATTAAAGGCATAATATAATTTGATTTTAGTAAACAATTTGTATCACATAAAGTGAAAAAATATATTTTGAGGGTCTTATTGCTGTATATCTGTTTTCTGTGTTGTCAAACAGAGAGTACTTAATGTTCCCTTTCTTTAATATCAGGTACAAAATTGACCGAGCGATTTTCTGATCAGTTCAGTCCAATGTTGATTCATGAAAATATGCCATGGTCGTCAGCTGATTCCACGGTCATACGCCTGCCTCTTTCATCAAAATGCATGGAAGATGGAGCTGAATTTGGTTTGACAAGGATGACGTTGATATTTAATGAGTTCATGGAGCATGCTTCTAAATTGATACTATTTTTGAAGTCAGTTTTGCAGGTAATTTCAGTTTTAGCTGGGAAAAGTAAAAGACTATGGAGATAGATATTGTTAAAAAATACTTCCAGATAAAGGGAATGGTTTAAAAATCTGAAAACTAGCTTAAGAAAATGTGTCTGAGCAACCTAACTATATGAAGTTTGTCGGATAAAATTTTGTGTAGCCGCATTATTTCCATCATGAGGTCAAGGATTTTGATATAAAAATGATGGCAGTGCAAAATAGAAATCATATCCGTGGTTTGTTTCAAGAAGCATCAGCGAATGGTTATCAAGGTCCTAACTTTCTGTAATGGTATATTTGTATAATCCTGATTTGAAGTTAAAGTAGTCATTAAAAAGCAGGCCAATCTTTTATCCAATATAAAGCTGAATTAAGTCCCATCTGCACATGACTCAAGTGAGTCTGTTGCCTCTGTTGTTGTCAATGTCCCTGTTTATTGAGGCTCTGCTTTTAGCTTATAACTTGAAGCCTAGTGGCTAGTATTGCATTTACCTTTTTTGTTTGAAGTTGGGTCAAGTTATCTTAGCAATTCTGAATTGACATTAAACTGGAAGGCTGACCGCATCAGAGGTGAAAAAGGGCTTACTAGACCTTCAGGTAATTGAATTTATTAATGAAGTTTTTTATAAAAAGAAAAAAAAAACACTGTACTTTCAGGGATTGGAATATTAAACTACTATCATTTAGTGCACCATGATTGACAATTTTTATTTGTCTTCTGAAAACCAATTTTTTTGTTCTGTACTCAAGAACCCCATTTGTATATCAACCGTCTGTGTTATCTAATGGAGACTAGCACAAAAGACTAAGAAATGCAATTTTATTAACACCACATTTAGAGAAAGAACAACTTTGTATATGAATTTATGTGTTTTTATATATGCGTTTTTCACCTAATGTGGATATTTGCACACCTAATGTAAATTCTTGCAGATATCTATGCATGCGAATATGTACACATACCAATACAAATTGAGATGTTCATTGCCTTCATAAATCTTAACAACCAATTTTTCTTGGATGATAAGAGTCCATCTTTTGGCTTTTGATTTGTGGATAATTCGGACTTCCCAGGAGAATCAATATAAAGTTTTCATCTGCTTCTCTATTGACAAGATATGCATCTTAGTCTATATTTGTTATCCTGGAGCTAGTGTTGTGTTAGTACACTCTAATTTGGATCCTGTAACATGTAGAGAAGGGGCTCCTCAGAATGTGTTTGAAGCTTTCTATGATAATTCTTCATTAGGTTGTAGCATTTTGCTAAAACAAAGAAAATTAAGCACTTAGATACACCACTTTTTCTATTGGCTGTTGAATTTAATAGGCAAAATTATATTAAGAGACTAGGAACTTCCTAAATTATGAAGGGCACATGAGTCTTACATATATAGAGAAGGGACTCACAAACCTTTATAATTTATTAAAAACTCAATTGTTGATAAAATTACATCTATATCATGGCTACTTCAACCATTAAAAGTAATTATATTATTTATCAATTTATTGGGTAAAATATCGTAGTTAAAATAGTGTAATATGTAAAAAGATAATTGATAGTTTAACTACATTAAAATCTTTAACTAGCTACTTGTAGTTATAATTTGAAATTAAATGTTTAATCAATTTGTGCATATTGATCAATCATATTTTCTCCTTTTTTCAAAAAGTGACCCTGTTGCAACATTAAAAAGACTAAATATTAGAAATTTTGCATGTAACAAATGACTATATGATGAAGATTTTATTTTCCAATTATAAACCTGCATACATAATTTATGATATTGGTGTGATAGACAACTATTACTACCATAATTAATCACTTAAATACAAGAAATACTGTATCCCATTACATTATACCCATTGCACTACAAATATAAAGGAACTTGCAACCAGATCTTGCAATTTTAATTTAGAGTAGACTAGCTGCCATATTTGAAGAAAGACCGAGAGTGTTTTGGTTTTGGTTTTGGTTTTGTTTTGTACATGAAAGCAATTTGTAGAATCCAATGTAATCTGAAGTGGTATTGTTAGCATAAATTAGATATTAAATGTACTGCTCTATACCATTTATCATTTTAAAGACTTATAAACTTCAGTAATCCCTTCTCTCTAAATATGTGAAAGTTTGTGTGCTTTATAAGTTGGAAACTTCGTACTCCATTAAGCCTAATTTCCCCAAGCAATAATAGTTTTATCTGTTTCTATAGTATTGTCATTTATTTGTTACTTAAGGTAGAATTTTGATTTATGAAGAATGTTTCACGAGTTAAAACATACAATTTAGGAATTTGATTGTTGGAAAATGATGTACAGGAAGTCCAACACAATGAAACATTAGTATAAGTTGGATTCTTAAATCATATTTTCATATATATATACAAGAATAATGATTGGTATTTTACCTTGTTAGCTATTAAGTAATTTATCAAATTATTTTTCTTTTATAACAATTTAAAAATAATAAATCAAGAACAAAAATAAGAAAGAGAATTATTGTCTTTATATTCTGTTAGAAATTATTTAAAATATCTATATTAACTTATATGATAATATTAAGAGTTGCTTTTGTGGAATTTAATTTTCTTTCAGTACTACTGTACTGCAAGATATGTCAATGTGATAGTTACTAAGAACTTTCTTTGAGATGTCAGCTTTTATTAATCAAATATACATTAATTGGTTCAATATGGTCTAGTGCTTTTGATACAGCTAGTAAGAATGTAAAAATCACAATTATTGTCATTTCTAAGTAATATATGATACATAGAAATTTTAAATTTCTCAATGAGCGAAAACATGCCATTTGTGGATTTTAATTGAAAGTGCATAATATAAAGGAATTTTATTGCTGCGGAAAGATCATTTTTAAGTTGGATACTTATACAATAATTAGAGTACTGATTGATCAGTAATTTCACTTATACCGAGAAACCAAAAAAAGTGATTTTTAGATCCCTTCAAAACTCTGAAGAATAACTTATTTAAAAAATGGCAAAGGGTTTAGTTTATTCGATATTGCTTCTTTGAACGCTTTTTTTTTTTTTTTTGCAAGCAATTTTTTAGGAGCTGTATAGATGTTTTTTTCTTCACTCCTTTTATTGAAACTCATAACAATGACATCCCAAACAAAATTTTAATTCCAATATAATTTAAACTGAATTTTAAATTAACAAACAAATAAATAGATAAGCATTTGCAATTATTATTTAATATAAGATATAGAGAAACACGGATTTCAAACTGAAATATAAAAATAACTTATGGCCCTCAGGCGCACTATTTGTGAAGGCTTTGAATTTCCTGTTCCATTTTTCTTATTCCATTGTATTTCATTTTTTGGATATATGACACGTGTTCATAAGATAAATAAGGTTCAAATAATCAGTAACACATGTTTATCTTATAGACACATGTTATATATCCATATATTGGAATATAAAGTGGAATAGGAAGAATGGAACAAAAGAATTGAAGCCATTTGTGAGATGCTATTCCTGGCTATGTAGGTTCATGCACACCTAATTAATAGGGATGATAATGAACATTGTTGATTGCTAACTAATGCTCCACTACACAGGTATCTTTGTCAACATGGGAGGATGGAAGCCCACAACCATGCCTTGATTATTCAATTGAAATTGATCCTTTGTCTGCTGTTGTTAGAAATCCTTTTTCAGAAAAGAAGTGGAAGAAATTCCAACTATCAAGTATATTCGGCAGCTCTACTGCTGCAATCAAATTGCATGTTCTGGATTTGAACTTGAATAAGGGGGGAGCTAGATTCATTGATCGATGGCTCGTTGTGCTCAGCATGGGTTCTGGTCAAACAAGAAATATGGCACTTGATAGGTATGTCAGGAAATGAGACAAGGAAAAATAGGTCTGACTTACTGGAACATGCTGGAGCATGTATTTATTTCATCTATTTTGCCTAGGTGTGTGTGACAGCAAGAAATAAGGTTCTGGATGAGTGTGGGAAGAAACTGAGGAAGGCAATTAGTTATTGACTATTTGATATGGTTGCTTGAGTGTGTTTATGTCTGTCTATCTATCTGCTTCGCGTTGAGACCCTTGGGCCTTTATTCTTACTATATTTCTGAATTATGTTGAATGTAAATAAAATTAGTTAGTTCGGGAAAATTATCATTTTGTGTGATAGCTTTAAGGCCTGTTAACATGAAGTGCTTGTCATGGGGAGTTATGCTCTATTTGTCTATGGAAGAGAGAGGATACCTTTTTAACATTGTTTACTGCACGTAAACCTTTACTCTGCTGCAGAGATGCTTGTTTACCTTGATACATCTGTTGTGACTATGTGGGTTGATTTTGGTGAAATATGAGAGTGGCATTGCCTCCATGGGACCACTCATTGTTCTAAATATCTTATCACATATCTAGATTGCTAATTTTCTATTTTCTTTTGAAGAATCAAACATGCTGTTTCTTATTTCTCTTGTCTCACCATATAATTAGGGTTATTCTTTTCAAGGTATTGGTTCTGCTAGTCTAACAAGCCTTGGGTTCTGCACTGTCATGTCTTTATATGAGTTTGTCAAGTAAATGTCTAAAATCATACGAAAAGAGAAAGGGGGATATAAAATAACCATAACAAACCCATCGAATAAAAGAGGGAAAATGCCCTTTTTAAGAATAAGTGGTTCGAATCATTTTATTGAGATGAGTGTTCTATATCGATAGAATATTCATGTTAAAACCATCTCTATATTAACATAGTGGTAGAAAAAGTACCATGCTGCGTCTAGACTTGATCTTTGGGATTGGGAATATAGTGATTGCACGGAGAGTTGATTACTAAATGGAAGTAACGCCATCCAGATCTGACTAGTTATCTTTTGACTTAAACTGGGATTATAGATCATTGAACTTGGTGAAACATAAAAGTAGCTAAAAGCATAGGAATTTAACTGCTGTTGAAACATCTCTGAATATCTGGACCATGAATGTGCATTTTACTGGTCTCACGCAATGCACACTACAGAGGTATGCCAATCTAGTTGATGTTTTAATTGTCGTGGATCTGTCTTCCAAATTAAAGCCTTCTCTCACGCTATATTTATGTTACCAAACTAATAATATTTCATCTATGCAGGCGGTATCTTGCATACAACCTGACGCCTGTTGCTGGAGTTGCTGCACATATATCACGAAATGGCCATCCTGCTGATAATCATCCATCAAACACCATCATGTCTCCTCTTCCTCTATCGAGCAGTATAAACATACCTGTAACGGTGGTGGGATCTTTCCTTGTGCGCCATAATCAGGGTCGCTACCTTTTTAGATGCCAATATAGCGAAGCTGCAACGGAGGTACAGTCTGATGCTGGAAGTCAGTTGATTGAAGCTTGGAACAGAGAGCTGATGTCTTGTGTTCGTGACTCTTATATTAAATTGATACTTGAGATGCAAAAGTTACGGAGAGACCCATTGACTTCTGTTCTTGAACCAAATTTAGGCCGTTCTGTTAGTGTAATTTTGAGTGCTTACAGGGATGAAATATACTCATTTTGGCCTAGGTCGGGCAGGAATGCCCTGGTCAAGCAACCTATAGATGGTAAAGATTCAACTTCCTTGAAGCCTCTGAAGGCAGACTGGGAATGTCTAATTGAACAAGTTATCAGGCCATTCTATGCTCGCCTTGTTGAGCTTCCTGTTTGGCAGCTATATTCTGGAAATTTAGTTAAGGCTGCAGATGGTATGTTTCTTTCACAACCTGGAAGTGGAGTGGGTGACAACTTGCTACCCGCCACTGTTTGTGCTTTTGTCAAGGAACATTATCCTGTTTTTTCAGTCCCATGGGAACTGGTGACTGAAATTCAGGCTGTGGGCATTGCAGTCAGAGAAATCAAACCTAAGATGGTCCGGGACCTTCTTCGGGCTTCTTCACCATCTATGGGTAGTTGGTCAATTGATACCTATGTAGATGTCCTTGAATACTGCTTATCTGATGTCCAGCTTCTGGAGTCATCTGGACCCAATGAACTTCATACACAAAGGGACTTGAATAATCCTGATTTTGGTTCTTTAAGCAAAGAAGAAGATAGTCATTCCTTTGCTGTATCAGGCACCAATTCACATAGGCATGGGATGTCTTCCCCTACTTCAGTCAATTCTGGAGGAGATGCAATTGAAATGATGACAAGCTTGGGGAAGGCTCTATTTGATTTTGGTCGTGGAGTTGTTGAAGATATAGGAAGGGCAGGTAATTCATCGTCTCACAGGCACCCTTTGACTGGAATAACCAGTTATGGGCCCTATGGCTTCAGTACAAGTGAGGACCAGAAGCTTTTCCATGTATCTTCTGAAATCAAAGGCTTACCCTTTCCAACAGCAAAAAATAGTCTGATTAAATTGGGGTTCACTGAAGTTTGGGTTGGAAACAAAGAGGAACAATGTCTGATTACTTCTTTAGCAGGAAAGTTCATTCATCCAGAAGTGCTGGAGAGGCCAGTCCTGCAAAATATTTTTTCTAACTGCTCTATTCAATCATTCTTGAAACTCCAAGCTTTCTCTCTTCGCTTGCTTGCTAGCCACATGAGATTTGTTTTTCATGAAAACTGGGCAAATCATGTAATTGACTCGAAAAATGCTCCCTGGTTTTCATGGGAGAAATCTGCAAGTTCTGGTAGTGAAGCAGGTCCTTCTCCTGAGTGGATTAGACTTTTTTGGAAGATCTTCAGTGGCTCATCAGAAGACATCTCTCTGTTTTCTGATTGGCCCCTTATTCCTGCTTTTCTTGGTCGTCCAATCTTATGTCGTGTGAGAGAACGTCATCTTGTCTTTATTCCTCCCCCCATAAGGGATTTGGATTCTTTTGATGTTACTTCTGAAGTAGGTACATCTGAAGTTGGTCAATCTGAATTTTCTTCCGAGTCTCACGAGGTTCAAGCATGCTTGTTGTCATTTAAATATATAGAGGAAAAGTATCCTTGGTTGTTTTCATTGCTTAATCAATTCAATATTCCTATTTTTGATGTTAATTACATGGATTGTGCTCCTCCATCAAAGTGTTTGCCGGCAGATGGGCACTCATTAGGGCAAATTATAGCATCCAAGCTTGTGGCAACTAAACAAGCTGGATATTTTCCTCAACTTACGTCCTTTTCAGCTTCAGACCGAGATGAGCTCTTCAGTTTATTTGCTTATGATTTCTCTTCCAGTAGTTCCGGTTATGGAAGGGAAGAGCTTGAAGTGTTGCGTGATCTTCCTATTTATAAAACAGTTCTTGGGACATATACCCGAGTGGAAAGCCAGGATCTGTGCATGATCTCTTCAAACACATTTCTCAAGCCATCTGATGATAATTGTCTTTCTCACTCAACCGATTCTACTGAAAGTTCTTTACTTCGAGCACTTGGAATCCCTGAATTGCATGATCAGCAGATTCTTGTAAAATTTGGATTGCCTAGATTTGAACATAAACCTCAGCTTGAGCAGGAGGATATCTTGATATACCTGTACACAAACTGGAAAGATCTTCAATTAGATTCATCTATAATTGAGGTGCTTAAAGATACTAATTTTGTGAAAACAGCTGATGAACAGTATGAAAACCTGTGTAAACCTAAAGATGTATTTGACCCAGGTGATGCGTTATTGACGTCTGTATTTTCTGGAGTGAGGAAGAAATTCCCAGGAGAGAGATTCATTTCTGATGGATGGCTTCAGATTTTGCGGAAAACGGGTCTCCGAACTTCGGCTGAAGCAGATGTTATTCTGGAGTGTGGTAAGAGAGTGGAGTATCTTGGAGGTGAATTTATGAAGCAGGCAGAAGTTCCTGATGAACTTAACGTTTGGAATTCACAGAATGAAGTATCTTTTGAAATTTGGGTGTTGGCTGAAAATTTGGTCAAAACAATTTTCTCTAATTTTGCTGTACTTTATGGAAACAACTTCTGCAATCTCCTTGGCAAGATTGCTTGTATTCCAGCTGAAAAGGGATTTCCAAATATAGGTGGCAGAAGAAGTGGGAATAGAGTGCTTTGTTCCTACTCTGAAGCTATAATGATGAAGGATTGGCCTCTTGCTTGGAGTTGTGCACCGATTCTTTCGGTACAGAGTGTCGTACCCCCTGAGTATGCTTGGGGACCACTACATTTGTCAAGTCCTCCAGCCTTTTCAACAGTACTTAAGCACCTTCAGGTACTGTTACATTATGATATTGATTTGAAGCTTGTAGCTCACTTTAATTGGCATGTATGAAACATATTCCACAGGTTATTGGAGGAAATGGTGGTGAGGACACTCTGGCTCATTGGCCTGCTGTATCAGGTATCAAGACAATTGATGAAGCTTCCCTTGAGGTGTTGAAGTATCTGGACAAAGTCTGGCGCTCCCTCTCTTCTTCAGGTAATCTAGTTTTTGTGTTAAGCCTCCAGGTAGATGCTCATGATGTTTAATAGCAGATAAGTCTCTTTATGTATACATATACGTATATATGTGTGTGTGCGAGCGCGCATGGCGAGCTATAGTAATGACTCATGTTCTTTATTTTGTTAATTTTGTCTCAGTTTTTTTACTTTAGGTCTATCTCAGAGAATTAACCTGTTAAAATGTTAAAATTTAATAGCTGTGCCTTTTACTTTCTTGACATTTTAGAATTATTCATTAGCGAAGTATATATTTAGATTAGAGATTTTTTGATGGTTTTACCATTTTTGCATTGGAGAAAACCTTGTCTACCCTTAAAAAGAGATATTAACACTTCATATATTTGTTCCTAGGTACATACTAAATCTATTTTTTATGCATTCTACAAATATTTATGCTTTAAAATGTCCAATTGGTTATCGTTTCTGTACCAAATAATTTAGTATGTTTGACCTCAAAACTTTTGAATAGGACTCTGGGTTTATTCACCCTGTACTAAGTCTAAAGGAAATTTATTCTGCAGAAAGGACAATTATAAGAGTGGCTCATGGATATGTTTTCTATGATTTTGTATATATATGGCACCGAATATATTGCTGGTGTGACGGTTCTGTATCTGTGTTGTAAATACTGTATGAAAAGGAAAAAATGATTTCTATTATCAAATAACAATTTGCATTCGAGAGGTTTCTTTCTTTTTTATTACCTTCCTAGCATCCAATATTTCTGGGCCCGCTGTTTGCCAAAGCATCTTCGCACTAGGGCCAATATGAGTTGCACACTTAGCTACACTTAAGAGTTGGAAAGATTAGCTTTTGTTCCTTACAAATGACCTAGTCTGGTCCATTCCTCGAAAGAAATTTTTCAGGATCCTAATCCGCCAATATTTTTATTTCTTGGTCTAGAAAATAAATAAGCATTGAGTCCTCTTTTTTTGTACAACACATACAAAGAGACTTTCCATCAATTAAATTACTGGTAAACCTTTGGGAGATACATCAATTAAGTTTATTTTCCAGTCTCCTATGTTTTTCTTTTCTATTTTCCTTTTATTCCTGTCTCCCGTTTATCTATTTTCTTTGTAGTTCACTAAGAGAATTTATTATCTGGAAGGTGCATCATATGATGCCACAGTGTTGATCGCTAGGTTTTGTATACCAATACGTGTTAGTTTTGTTCCCAACTTGAACTAGTTTATTATGCTTTCCAGTATATAGGTAAGAAAGGATAGAAGGAGCACTAATAGAACATTAGGAATTTTGTCGCTACATTGTCATAATTGGAGCTGGGATGTGTCCAACTAGTTATGTTAGTTACCAAGCATGAGGTAGGACACATGTGGACTGTGTTTCTTTAAAATAAATCTCAGATTTTAGAGAGAGAAATAAGAAGGTAAGAACCCTGTAATGAAGTTATTGTTAATACTATGGAGATAGTACCTGACTTCACTGCTCATTTTAATTGCATATTTTATTCATGATAACTTTTTAATATCTAGAATTTTTACTCCATCAAGTTAGTTTTGTTTTGGGATATTGGTTTCACTAGATCTAACACAGGGCCATAATAAATGTAGTGTTATTACTTCACTTGTAGGAGTATGATGGCCAGATAAGTGATGCCAATTGATTACACCATGTCTGAAATGATTTGATGTTCTGCTGGGCAAACCTTGACTTGAGTTTGTGCAAAATATCTGATTTTTGTAAACTTTATGTGCTTTCTTGCATTTTGATTTTTATCGAGTTTGAGTTAATCATTAATGCTGCATTGACAGACATAGCAAAGCTGCAGCAAGTGGCCTTCTTGCCAGCTGCAAATGGTACTCGTTTGGTGACAGCAAGCTCTCTTTTTGCTCGTTTGACGATAAATCTGTCTCCATTTGCATTTGAACTCCCTTCCGCGTATCTTCCTTTTGTGAAGATTCTTGGAGACTTGGGCCTTCAGGACTCACTATCTGTTGCTTCTGCAAGGAATCTTCTTTCAGATCTTCAAAAAGTTTGTGGTTATCAGCGTCTAAGTCCAAATGAATTCCGCGCTGCAGTTGAAATTTTACATTTCATTTGTGATGAGAAGAACAGTTCAGGCATATACAACTGGGATTCTGAAGCAATTGTTCCTGATGATGGCTGCAGGCTCGTCCATGCAAAATCATGCGTATATATTGATTCTCGTGGTTCGCATTATGCCAAACATATTGATACTTCCAGGCTAAGATTTGTTCACCAAGATCTTCCGCAGAGAGTGTGTGAAGCCCTTGGTATCAGAAAGCTCTCTGATGTCGTGAAAGAGGTACTCAACAGCTGGAAGCTCTTTGACTTCATATGTGTGTAAATATTATAAGTATTTCTCTCACCTTATGATATTGGCTATTCACCATCTGTAGGAACTGGACAACAGTGAAGATTTATGCAATTTGGAATGTATTGGTTCTGTTTCACTTGCTGCCATCAAACAAAAGTTAATGAGTGAATCATTTCAAGTGGCAGTGTGGAGAGTACTAACTACCATAGCTAGTACCAATCATGCATTTGGTACGCCAATCCTGGAGAAGGTCCAAAAATCATTGGAATCTATTGCAGAAAGATTGAAGTTTGTCCAATGCTTATACACTCGTTTCCTGTTGCTTCCAAAGTCACTGAACATTACCCTTGTTTCTAAGAATTCCATTCTTCCTGAGTGGGAGGAAATATCCCAACATAGGGCCCTTTACTTCATAGATCAGTTGAAAACTTGCGTCTTAATCGCTGAACCACCAAAGTACATAGCAGTTACTGATGTAATTGCTGCTGTAATAAGTCACATTTTGGACTCACCAATTCCATTACCAATCGGATCTTTGTTTCTTTGTCCTGAGTACAGTGAGACTGCACTCCTTGATGTCCTGAAACTTTGTTCTCACACAAGAGACACTGAGTTCAGAGGTGGAACTGACTATTTGCTAGGCAAAGAGATATTGCCCCAAGATGCTATTCGAGTACAATTCCACCCTTTAAGACCTTTCTACAAGGGAGAGATAGTGGCTTGGAGGTCTTCAAATGGAGAAAGGTTGAAGTACGGCAGGGTTCCAGAGAATGTTAAGCCATCAGCAGGACAAGCACTTTATAGATTTATGTTGGAAACTTCACCAGGAATGACTGAGCTCCTTCTTTCTTCAAACATTTTTTCATTCAAAAATATTTCGTATAGCAGTGAAGATTCATCAGCTACTATGCAGGAGGGAGATAATATGGTACATGAAAACTCAAGGCCAGAAACTTCTGGAGGAGTCAGGTCAAGGCCCTCTCAGGTATTTTTCTTGTCAACCTGTATGTAATAATTGAATTCCGTTGCTGTATGATGTGATAAGTTCCTCATTCATAATAATTTGAATTGTAACTTGACATAGCTTGAAAGTTGTGAGCTGTTGTGAGTTGAAATAATATGAGGTGTTGTGAGTGCTGCTGAAAGTTCGTGAATCCAGTTTTATAAAATTCACCCAATCACTCTGAGCATTTGCAGTCCAGAATGTACAGAAGTTATATAGATTGGTATTGAATCATAATGGAACTTTCCTCATGCATTGGCTAATTCGTACGATGTAACATAGATTTAGACTGACAAGCTATGTCAGAATACAAAGTGACAGAAAATGTGTTGTTTTGAGCTCGAGTTTGAAGACATGAACCCTCTGACTACTCCGCTTTATCTTGTTTATTCGTCGGGCAATTCCGAAAAAGAAAAAAACAAAGATTATGGAATAACTCCTTGCCCCACCAAGTCTTTTTCCTCTTGTCCTTGGTGTCAGTGACCGGTCCTGGCTATGGTTGAGGATCTAAGAAGTGGATTTGTGTTATCAAATTTTAGTACCTGTCAGATAGTGATACTAAAACATGAGATCCAGTTCATATTATATGCTCAAGGTGAATTGGAAAATATGTTGGCAAGTATGATCTAGCTGTTTCATAACACTGTGAACATGTAAAAATGATCCCCACGTCTTCCATTTCCAAAGAGTTGAAGTTGGATATTGCATTCTGTTGTGCTGAGATGTATGATTATATGAGAGGCTGTATAGTTAGCTTTTAATGCCTGTTTTTTTCTTGTTAAGCTCGTTGCTTGATTAACTCAGTGTAGATCTTCTTCTTATCAAATAAGAACTTCGTGTTATTTTGAATCTGTTCTTTGTCACATCTTAGATGTGATAGTTTCTTATTTTTGCTTTCTACATGTTGGCATACTATCTTGTCTTAGTAGTATCTGATCTTGGTTAAGTGCCGGGTTATTCCACATTCTGAAGTTTTTGTTACTGTCTTAAAGTTTTTATCGACTAACGACACAAAATTTGTACGATGTGCACCGCATCGAGAATCTTTGAAAGTGAGACACCACAGGCTCGTTGAAGAGGGAAAGCTCACTATACAATTAAGGTCACTCAACAATTAAGTGCAGCTAGTGCACTTGACTAATAAGATAGAGATGGGCAAGCCAAACCCCACTCCTGACAAGTTGCTGAGCTAAGATTGACTTTGATAATCCTTTTACCACATCTTCTGGAGGTGGAATAAGAAAGTTATCTTTTTTTTTTTTTTCCTGACACTTTTTTCTTCATATTTTCTTGTTTGAAAGGGAAGGGGTTGGCTCTGAAAATAGTAAATCAGGACTCTTTGGAATAATGCAGCCAAAGTGATTAGAGATCGTTCATATATTTAGAAACTACTTGCACCTAATTTAATAGAAAATATTTAAAACTTCAAAATGAGGTGATATTTGTTCTCTCAAAGCCTTAGAAGTCATGTCAGTTACTAAACTTCCTTTGTCACACATTGAATGCTCTTGTCTCTGTGTTGGAATACGTCGACAAATAAATCTCATTTACTGAATGGAAATATTCTTTTAAAGTACTTTATCACTTAAAATAATTATGGGACGTCACTAATGTTCCACCACACTACTTTTAAACAATTGTACAAAACCCAAAAGGTTTTAAGTCTTATTTGGAACTCCGTGCCAATTCAAAATGGGACATTCAATATGGGATGGAGCGAGTATGACTTTTCTATGCTATTCTACAAATTGTAAATATACTTTAACACGAGATAAGTTTTGAAAAGTTTCTATATTACTCACAGTGTCCCAATTTGAATGGGCATGAAGTTTTAAGTGAGAGTTGGAATGGATATATTTACTCTTTTTCGCTCAGAAGTGGTGTTGAGAGTTGATTGTGTCAATGTTTTTGAGAAAATAGGATATTGTCATTGGACATCCTAAAAGAGCATTCAATTTGCAATAGAGGGAGTAAGTCTCAACAGTGCAAATTATTTTCCGCAAATGAGGTCAGTTTAAAAAAGTACTCTTTTTACTGTATTGAAAAGAGCTTCCCTGATTGATTCACTCTTGGTTAGCATATTGGAGATGATTTTTTAAAAAAAATAGGATATAAACAATTGAAATACATTACAATCTTGACTATATCTCCTTAGCATTTAACTATTAGTGATATAAATGTGTGACATTGAGGCCTCATTTGTTATTCATCTCAGTGGGATTTTTCCCACTTTTTATTATTCCAAATGCATAAATCATGTTTATTTTACTTAATCTCATTTGAAATAACCCCTTTTGTCTTCTCATTTTCCCACTCAAAAATACTTCCCAACCCTATTCCCCTCATTTGCAAACCTATTCTTACAAATTGTGAATCAATCTTCTCCTCCAATTAACTCATGTCTCCCCAATCCTATACAAATAGGGACCCACAACTATTCACTAACTCATTAATATATTTTTATTACTATCTATATTATTAATATAGGACCCACAACTACCCACTAACTCTCTTTAACATATTTTTATTACCAACTACATCAGAGCCACCACTTAAAAGTTTATTCTACTAAAATATCTAACTCACATAAAATATTAATTGTGGACCCCATCACTACCAAGTCATTTAATATTATATACTTATATTTTGAAAATGATTCCATTGAAAACAATGAACCAAATATAATTTCATTCTCAACCCCTATAAATTTTCTATTTGAAAACAATTATGCAAACATATTTTCATTTTCACACGAAAACGATAAAACTCCACTGAAAATGCTGGAAATGGAAATTCTCAAAGGAAAGAAAACCAAACGACGCCGGAGTCTTCAGTGGGGTAGAATGAACCTTGAACAGAAATCCAAAAAATTCATTGTGAACTTTTTTTGAAGTCCTTTCTTGCTGTAGCCTTTATTGCTGCACCTTGATCCCTTCTTGTACTTCCAGTATTTTTCTTCAAATGTGTCCAAGTGCTGTCAAGTTTCTAGACTTCCATCAGTATATATCAATTGTAACCGCCAAAACAACTTTGAAAGTTCTTTTACAACCCAACCTTTGTGTACTGACATGCCTTTTGAGGGAAAAATGTGAATCTTTACCATGCCTTCTGGACTATAGGCAACCACAGTGATCGTCGATGGTCAATACTAAACATAAATTCATTTGATAATAATCGAGAACCTAAGAAAAACTTTGAACTAAGTTAGGATGAGTGAGATATATGCTGCTATATAATGCTGTCCTAAGAGATGCGGTTGCAGCATATTTAACAAGTCGAACTCTATGTGCCACCCAAACTTTGTGAAATATGAGAAGCACTCATCCCCTTCCAATCATGCATCTTGTTGTTTTTTTGTGAATAATGCTGTCCTAATAGATGCGGTTGCAGCATATTTAACAAGTCAAACTCTATGTGCTACCCAAACATTGTGAAATATGAGAAGCACTCATCTCCTTCCAATCATGCATCTTGTTCAAGTGCCTGTCTGATTGCTTGATTCGTTATTATGGAATCAACCCTATTTAATTTGTATTGTTATGTCTATATCTGCATCAGCTTCTATCAGTTTACTTCTGATTACATGCTTCTTAACTGTACTTGAGTTGTGACTTTTTTAGTGGCAGCCACAGCCAGTGCAAGACCTCCAGCGTGGCCGAGTATCAGCTGTGGAATTGGTCCAGGCAGTTCATGAGATGCTTTCTTCAGCTGGCATCAATCTAGATGTAGAAAAGCAGTCACTATTGCAAACAGCGTTAACACTGCAAGAACAACTGAAGGAATCTCAGGCTGCACTATTGCTGGAACAGGTCTTTATCTTTAATATTTGCAATATGATGTGTGTTTGAAGAAAAACTAAAAAGTCTCTTGTAAAATATGCTCCAATCCAAGGCTAGTTATTAACCTTATATTTTGGAATAACTATATACAAGTTATAAATTTGAGTAAGTGCAGAAGTTACATGCTCATGATGTTTGACTGGAAAATTGAATCTGGATCATATTGCCTTGGAGCCTTATTGGGTTTCCAAAACATAAAATTATGAGCAGTATCACTTTTAGCATTCCACTTGAGGTTCATTTTTGCGTATCTTTTTATTGATCTGAAATCGAGGTGAAGGGTTATACCCACTGTATTTAATCTACGGAATCAACTGGACATTAAATTTTGCCTTCAGAATTAGATTGAAGAATCTTGAAAATATCTGCAGCTTAGAAAATTGTCCTTCTTAGAGTGCATTTTAATTTTTACTATACCCTAATTTTTACCATGGATTGGCCTACTAGTTATTCTGGCATAATTTGTCTTGCTGTTGGGGATGCGATTCTGTTTTTTCTTCGAAAAATGTGTTTGTTTCTTTCGTCCAAATACAGTTCCCTGAAAGGATTCAGCTGCAGTGGATGCCGTCTGTGCGATACATGAACTGCCATATTAAGGCTTAAGTGCTCAATGTTGGACTCTTGAGATATGTACATGATTAGGCATTTATGTGAATCTGCATATATAATCATTAGTTAGGTTTTTAACAGATCCTTAGATTTTGAGATGCTTACTTTAATGTGGCTTGTCAGTATGCCATGCTATTATACTTCTTAGAATCCCATGAAATCTAACATTTCCTAGCCAAAGATGGATGTACAGTATATCCGAAACCCATATTTAAGTCAGTGTATCATATCGTATTGTCATATTAATGATCTGGTGTAATATTTCCTGTTATAAATATGAATTAAAACTAATAAATTTTTCTTGGTTTAACTCTGTGGTCACATTCAATTACTGTTTTTCTTCCAATCTGTAAGATTCAATTGCAAAGGATTTCCCTTATGATAAAGCCAGATCTGGCTCGATTATTATAAAGTGAATGGATCTGACCTATCTTCACTTCTGATACAAAATTGTGGTCTAATGTATATCCTCTTTTCATAAGGAAATAAATCAAAAACTTTATCATCAAAAGTGAATCTCTATATTGGTGCCTCCTTGGGAAGCCTTTCACACTCTGGATCTGATCAAATATCATGTATGAGAGTCCTGCAAAAACGTAGAGTCCTCATTTAAAAGCATGTCATGCTTGCAGAATAAAGGAGTAAACACGGTGGCTTATAGCTTCATGTAAATATTCCTTATCTGTTAACCTTTATAGTGTAAAAATTTTCAAAATCTTCTCTGATTTGATACCAATGATAATTTGATGGGTTTAATTAGATGGGGAAAATTTTGTAAGGGCCTTTTAGGAAATTTTCTGTAGACATGTAAGTCTCAATGAATACAGATATGTACTTTGTCTGATAAGCAGAAGAAAGAGCCGTTGCACTGGGAAACAAATTTGGTGTCTTTTTGGGATATGAATCTATAGCAATTTTTCTGGTACTTGTAGTGTTTCATTAACCAGCCACTAGAATCTGAGCTGTCTATCACGTGAATATTGGAAAGAAAAAGTGTATTTCCCTTCCTCCAGGGATTCTAGCATGCTTTCTCTTACATTTAGAAGTATATAGAAAAGATAACTTCCTGAGAAAGAGTGAAGAAGAATTTTCTTTGTGGCTGTAATTTATCTTGTCTTGTCCATATTTTAACTGTCTTTACATGTCATGAAATTTCTTGTGTTATGCATAGATATGAATTTCTGTTTTTGATTTTCCACAAGCATATTGTTAAGTCGTATGTAAACCTCGAATTTTCTCACATTCAGTCTTTGAAAACTTAGCTACATTTTAAATAATTGAAAAAAGAAAGAAAGAATGTGATTAATTTTCATTTAAATGTGTCGTTATGAACAGAAAAGTCTGACATGGCTGCCAAAGAAGCTGATACAGCAAAAGCAGCATGGTCATGCCGAGTCTGTTTAAATAATGAAGTTGATGTTACCTTAATTCCATGTGGTCATGTACTGTGTTGGAGATGCTCATCTGCAGTTTCAAGGTGTCCGTTCTGTCGGCTCCAAGTATCAAAAACAATTAGAATATTTCGCCCTTGATCACTGCGCACTTAAGTATTTGAATCAGGTATTGGGATAATTTTTTTCCACAGGAATTCTTCAGTTTTCTTGTGGTTGCATCTGGTCATAGGAAGTTCTGTAAGTAATATACTGTTCAGTTACCTTGCATATATGGAGGTGGACGAACCAACTTTGGGGTTTCTACAAATTTGTGGTATTAAGTTTTAGCAATATCTGATCTTCTTGTGTGCAGGAAAACTGTTTCTTATACAACAGGCTGGATTTTGATTAACATCATAATGATTTTATTGTCAGTCTCAAATTGATGTTCCTGCATTCTATTCTAATCTCCACTGAAGAATTTCTCTCATTTTTGCTAAAATTCAGTTAAATTTTCAGTCATCTGGAGTTTGTCATTTCGCTCATATAGAGATTTAAGTTTGAATTAGCAACTGGGTGTGCCACTAAAGATGAATGGACTTCTTTGAATTACTGTGTACAGCCTGTGGACATGTGTTCTGTGATTTTCTATTTGTCTTATACGGTATTTGATATCGTTCAATTTCGAGAAATGTCAACTAGGAATTAACAGAAGTAATTGCAATGAAAACTCCATACCAGATCAGGAGGGGTCAAACCCCAATGTCTAGGGACAAATAATCTAGAGATAAATTACAAAAATTAGGTTCAGGGGTGAAATTACAGGGGGGAGGTGCTAGGTGCTCCTCCTACCACCTGTCTGCATGTCTCTTTGCAATTTTACCCATTATCCTACAAAAAAATAGAAGGCTGCAAAAGGAGATTTGTACAACCTAGACGGTGAGAAACAGTCAAAGACAATAAAGTGAGAACTGTGCACCCTAAAACTCATGAGATTATTAAAAAGCATGAGGCATATAAAAAATACAATGGATGCTGATTTGAAGGGTACTTTTGTTGTAAATAAGGTCTACACTTGTAATGTTACAGAATCTGCTTCAGGTTCCTTCAGCATCAATCTTTATGAAGATGTTATTTCCTATTCATTCTCTGGTTAGATTACTCTGAAATGATGGTGTGCTCTCTCTTTACAGAACTGGATGGAATTATTGTCACTTCATTTTATGCATTTGGCTTCACAATTGTCCAGATAGCCTTTTTTTTTTTATGTTTCAGATCTAATGGCTTGGTGATTGTCCAGTCATGGAAAATTCTCCTTAAAATCTACTTGATAGCATGTTAGTCCAAAATTTCTCAACAATTATTTGTTGTTCATATGGTATCATTGTCTGTTGGAAGTTACTCAATGATCGGTTCTCGTGGATGTTAGAGCCCAGAGAAATTGTTTTGTGTTGCAGCCAAATGCATGTGTTATGCAAGTATCATCAGTGGTCCAAATTCCATCAAGGTATAGTCTCAGTGCAGAAACATGTTTGTAACATCAGTTGCCTAATTAGATCACTACTCTTCTATATGCATGTAAATTTTTTGATGACTGTGACCGATGGACATATTACAATTGTGCTTCCCATTAGTTCTACTGCTTAGTTATTTACTGCTGGAGTGAAATGCCGTTCTAATTCAATGGTGATTGTCTTGT
Source organism: Paulownia fortunei (assembly GCA_019321725.1). Taxonomy (NCBI): domain Eukaryota; kingdom Viridiplantae; phylum Streptophyta; class Magnoliopsida; order Lamiales; family Paulowniaceae; genus Paulownia; species Paulownia fortunei. Next base: position 8,483,495 of record CM033105.1, on the reverse strand, counting down.
GTGGAAAATTACCATTTTTTCGGGTTCTATATTTCATTGGATATTTACATATTGCAAAGGGATTGGATTTTGTTTATAAGAAGCCGAATGTTTGAAAAACTGTAAGGTGATGGAGGGGAAACTGAGTTTGAGTGGTAGGTACCCAAACTCAATAGTGATGGTGCTCAAGTAGGATATTCAGCTGAAGGAAAATTTGTTCGCGATGACCTGAAAAATGTGAGAATTTTGTGTTTTGAGAATGATTGGTGCATGGAATCAGCACCAATGTAAGATTATGCCATGGTTTGGAGATTGCTAGCAGAGGAGGTTGGCCTCACAAATCCTTTGATAGAACTTGATGATGTGCAATCTATTACTATAAGTCTTCAGCAAGGAGGGCTTGAGTGGATGCTTTATCTATCTATACTATTTTTCTATATTAAAGTAAATGATTCAAAAGTATCTTGAAATTTTGGAGATAATAGAATCCTACTCAATAAGTATTAAATAATAAAAAAGAGAGGGTATAATTGAATTGTAATTATTTTTAATAGTATAATTTGAACATAATTTTAAGTCTTTTTGTATCCCAAACTCTTTGAATACTTTGAATTTTCAAATAAATATAATTTTATATTAAATTAAATTTTAAAAGCTTTCTAATAATATCTCACAAGAATGGATAGAGAAATTCGTATGGGAAAATTATAGTCGTTTAAAGTTGAGTATTATGTATAATTTTATATTAAATTTATGATATTTTTTATATAATTGATAAATCTCTGTTATAAATCAAGAGAAAAAAAAAATGAATTTATAGTATAAATAAAAATTATAAATAAAAAAAGTTAGCTCTAGGAGCTTTGATGTTAAATATAAGGTAATTGGTATAGGATTTTTTTCATATTCATTTTTTTTTTTATATTTTGGTATCTAAGTTTTTCATTAATCTTTACTATTTTTTTTTTTTTTTTTTGGTTATGATTCATATATTCTTTAACTTTTTAGATCATAATTTAGAGTCAATCATCAATTTAATTCTTTTTTCATGATACATTCTTTCTATTAAATAATTTGGACAACATAAAATTAAGATTGAATAATAACAAACATATTAAAAATATTTAAATTCTTATAATCAAATGAAAAAATAAAAAAATAAAATAAATCTAGATAAGAGCTATATTTTTTTAATTAATGAGATGAGATTATAAAATTAATTTTCAATGTGAAAGTTTAAGAAAAAGATTGGAGAGAATAAGAGAAATATTTACTTTATTTTTATTGTATTTTATTGCCATATTACTTTATCAATAGGATGAAAAGTTTAAAAAAGTTTGAAAGAAGAAGAAGAAGAAAGAGCAAATAAATTTGTTCCTATAAAAAATATCACTTTTAAACTCTAATTAAAGACTTTTAAACTCTAATTAAAGAGTTAACAGGATATTTACAAATCTTACATCTCATAAATTTTAGTTTCAAATTTAATATTCTCTTTCAAATAATATTATGATCTCAATCTCTTATATTCTATCATAAATATTTTATTTTTTATTTAGATGGAAGTATAATGTTAGAAAATTTTAAATCTATGTTTAATCAATAGATAAAATATGATTTAATCAAATGGAATATAACATAAAAATTAAAATTTAAAATTAAAGTAAATAGAATGAAATATTGTATGAATATTATTGTAAGAAATTTAGAAGAAGAATTAAAATAATTTTATACAATATGTATCAATTCGACATTTACAATAAAATTTGGGCGTTACTTAAAACTTACATGCATAAAAATTATATAAACTCAAGTATCAATATGATATCTATAATAAAATTTAGGTAAAAAAAATAATCTAGTTTAACAAAATAAAATATAATATGAAAAATAGAAACAAGAATTAAAATTGGATAAAGTCTAAAAGTGTACATATGTCATTGTAAGAAAAAAAAAAATAATATGTAAATGCAAAATTCATGTATTTCTTAAACTATATTTTAATTTAAGTACTTATATGACATTTATGGTAAAATTCATTTAAAAAATTTAACCTTAAAATTTACTGTGTTGAATCTTGCATAGTAAGTTTAAGGAGTTATTTATACATTGAAGCCTTGTGCAACTAATTATGTAAATGAATCTACCTCAAGAATACGGGCAACCTTTTTAATATAAGATATCTTGGAAGGCTATTGATAGCTATTAGTAGCTATCTCCTCAAATAAAATATGGGTTTCGTCTGTAGTCTTAGACATTAAAGTCCCACCTGCGGCAGCATCTATTATACTTCGAGTTTTCCCATTCAAACCATTGTAGAAGTATTGTACATACTGCTAATCCTCATAACCATGTTGAGGATACCTTCTTAGAAAATCCTTAAATTTCTCCCAAGTTTCATATAATGACTCAAAATCTTGTTAGCAGAATTGAACTATCTCACTCTTGAGTTGAAGTGTTTTATTTGGTGGAAAGTACTTAGTAAGAAATTTTTGTATCAAGTTATTCCAACTCAGTATGCTATTTGGTGCAAAAGATTGTAACCATAACCTAGCTTTATTCCCAAGTGAAAATGGAAATAAGTGAAGTCTAATAGCATCCACTTCATTAATTTTGATGGTGGCACAAATCTCCAAAAATATGGCTAAGTGTGCATTAAGGTCCTCCAACGCATTTCTTCCAAATTAATTTTATTACACCGTACTAATGAGAGCCGGTTTAAGCTCAAAATTGTTGGCATTGATTGGTTGTCGAACTATCCTGGAGTAGTTTTGGTTGATGGTTGGTTGAAAATAATCCTGGATAGCTCGTTATGGTGGTTGTTGTTGCAATGGAAAATGGAAGATTGACATTCACATTAGCATTGTTGATGTTATCCGCCATGACTTGATTGTTAAATCTTTTTACTGCTCTAATAGCCCGAAGAGTCCGCTCGATTTTTGGATTAAAATAACCCAAGTCAAAACTCCTAGCCTTATGCATACAAATATGTATAATCCAATGCAAGGCAAGACAACATCAACATATTGAAAGAAAGTAAAAACAATCTAAACTAAAATCAAGACTAAGTCATAACAATTTTAATGCAGTTATGATAAAACAATCCCCGTTAACGGCATAAAAAACTTATTCGTGAAATATTTTGCAAACCGCAAGTGCACGGTGACAAGTTTTAATACAACGGTAAGTTGAGTTGAGTATCCACAAAAATTATAATAAAAAATTACAGCAAGTATTGTAGTTCAAATAGTCCTAATTTTATCTAAAAAATCAAGTGATGATTGGTAAACAAAATAGAATAAGATAAAAATTGCAAAGATAAAATTAGAGTTCTTAAAAGTAATACAACAAACACCTTATGAGCAAGAAATTCTAGAGGAATGACTCATCTAATTATCATCTATGTTCTTTCTTCCAAAACATACCAATTCATATCAACAACATATGTAAGTTAAGAATTCCTAAGCTCATTAATTCTTCTCATGAGTGCTGAATTAATTATGAGTTCTAATATGAATTTTAATGTCTCTATAAAAACTCAAAAATAAAACTCTACAAAAGTTCAATTAATTTTTTTTCAAAACTTCAAAGGTTTCATAAGCTTCTCAACTCTATGATTCCTAGGTTATGTTATCTTTATGATCATGTACAATCTTCCCTCTCTTGAGTATCAAATCTTATATATCAAAGACTCTCAATTAATGGCCAAATAATCAAGATGAAATACTAAACAAGATAACATAAACAAGATGAATAACTTAAACTAATATTGTTTGGAATTCAAAACATAAGATTAAATAAGGTTACATCATCCTCTAGAAAGAAATATTTAGTTCATCATGTATGACTATAACTTCAAGAAATACATAACAAAGACTATGGAAATTGTTCACCAATTTGTGAAGAGGAAATAATGGTTGAAACTCTCTTTATTTCTAAGAATGACTGGTCTCTAGGAATTGCCTTCTTCTCCAAGTCTCATTGTTCTTTCTTTCTTTTTTTTGGGCTTCTCCTCACTCTTCTCTCCTCAAAAATTGATTTGGAGGCTCTTGGAATTCCTCAAAATAGATGAGAAATGCCCTAAAGAGGTCAAAATGCCCATTTTGACCTTACTTGTCTGTCCAACAACGCCTAGGCGCTGCTATTCTATCCAAAACAGTGTGTGCAGTGCCTAGGCGTTACACTTTCTGTCTAGAATTAGTTTGTGCAGTGCTTATAGCCTCTTTCAACTGATTTTTCACCACTTTCTAAGCTAAACTAGCTTTTAGTTCTTTATACAAATTGTATCTCTATGTCTTGGCTTTCCAGTGATACTTGAATCACCTAAATATGACTTCTTTGGAGAGAGTTATTCTGGAAATACCAAGATGTGTCATTTTATAAAATTTTAGTCTAGTGTTGACTTTTGAACTTAATTTTTCTCATTGATATCGATAGAATTGGATTTTGTAAAAAACATAAAAGTTATAGATATATTTCTTAGATTTCCATTGGTTCAAGAATCAGATCAAAATGATATTTGAGCAAAAAGTTATGATTAATATAAAAACTGCCATTAGTCACACCACAATTCGGATTCTTCAACATTTAAATCGAGTTTTTAGTTTCTTTCAATTTTCCAAGATTTCACACTAAGTGCATAAAAAATAATAAAAACACTTGAAAACAAACCAAATATTAATCAAAAGGTATATGAATGGTTAGTATTAAATCAACTTATCAGTTCTATAGGGAGGAGGTGAATAGACCTTTCGAAACTTTTTGTTTAAACTTTTCATACCTTTTAAAATTCCCTTGTTTGAACTTTACACTCATTTATTTTCAAAATATTAGCGCTTGGTTTTAATTTAGTGAGATATCAACCAAATTGCTGACTGAGATATTATATTGATATGGACCTTATCTTCGCAAAGGTCCGAACCCATTTTTCCCATACAGGTCTAACTCCTGAATTTCTCCATAGAGGTCAGATTCCTCAATTTTTCCTACATAGGTCCAAGTTTCAACTCTTCCCACATAGGTCTGAGTTTTTATTTTTCTCACCTAAGTCCAAGTTCGCCCAAATAGCTCTTTGATGGTAGTGATAAGTGTATTACTCAGCAAAATAATGCGTAACGCCTCTTTACGTATATTTTTCTTGCTTCGCTCGTCAAGATAGAGATTGGTTTTTGAGCTTAAGTCTTTGAAGATTGAAGAGCCTATTTGCTTATGTATAAGGCTTCTATTAGCTCTTCTTGATTTTTACTCATTACACCTACTTTTCGTGTACCACTAGTGCAGTTATTCTATCACATTATTTGTCTAGTCACAGTCTAATACTATTTGCAGTTATTGTCCTTTACGTCTTTTTTGCCTCATTTTTGCATTCTTTCTATTGCTTCGGTCTGTAGTGGTTTATCAATATGAGGTTACATATATTATTAGTTCTTTGAAGGTAAAGTGTCCTCACTTCGCTATGACCTTTTAGCCATGCTAGGTGTACTGCTCTGGTCTTAGACTTGGCCTTTTCTCAAAATTAATTATTATGCATTTAAGTTCCGCGGACGTGGCTAACCTCGTGGATCTTCTAATAACTTCAAATCCTTACTTGACTGCGTTAGTCCTCACATTTGCTTAAACTCTTAGCCTTGCTAAGCCTTTTCTTTTGATCTTGGACTTGGTGCTTTAATCTTAAACTCTTCATCACTATTTTGATCATCAACTCTGCTTCTTTAACTTTTTTTTTTGTCGACTGTGTCTTCTTTGAGTACTGTCTAATAGTGCAGTCTTTACAAAGATCCTACATAAATTGAAAATTTAAAAATTTTAGGGGTCTAACCTAGACTAACTTACCCATCATCAAAATCTATATAAGTTGATCCTAACAATCCGTCATGCTAAAAAAAGAATTTTTTTTTCTAGCCACCAAAAAATCTTCTTTTCCACTTCTAAACTTATACTGTACATCTCTTCCGTATTGGTGAATCATATGATGAAACCAAAACTAAGCTAGAATGAGAGCCTCCAAATACCGAGTAAGCATGTACTATGAGCATAAGATTTTTTGCCCCCGAAAGACCCACCAAAGCTGGAAGAAGAATGCTTTAATGGCTTATTCTATAATTTTTATCCCCAATCCATCCTTATTGTATAGTTTACATATCTTCTCCTATGAAGTGCGGAGAGTCCTCTTTTAATTACCATAAGATCCCTAAAAAACACCTTGGTAGTAGCCTCTTTATTCTATCCACGACTCCCTTTGTCGGTTCAGTGACTTGGATAAGGTATATTGGCATTGAAGACAAAGCACATTTTTATCAAAGTAAGCCTCCTTGCATATGACAAGGACCTAGTTTCACATCCCAATAGCCTGGCTGTTATCCTGGCAACTATATCGTCTTATAAAAATTCTTTTTTGATCATTGTATAAAGGAACTCTCAAGTATGTGATAGGTAATTTCATGAAGACAAAACTTGTGATAAGTTTAATAACTCCCACTTTTGATGTTGTCATTCTTTTTCCTACAACAAAGAAGCTCTTAGCCTTGTTTATTAGTTGACCTGAGACCAATTAATATTTCTTTAGAAGCTCCATAAGTCGTTGCAGCCTATCCATATTTTCTTTAGCAAATATCATTAAGGTGTTGGCATACACAATGTGCGATACCAAAGTTTCTTTTCTAATCCTTCGTTGGATGCTTTCCACATGTAACTTGGGTCATGATTATGTTGAGATACATTTATAATGGGCCATGTGATTCTCTTATTCTTCCCATAGATCACTTGTTGCTGGTAGTTCATTCTGTTGCAAGAGGTCTGACCCACCTTCAATATTTGAAGGATTTGGACGCCTATGGGTTTCTGGACTAGACACCTTTATGTGACACAATTAACAAATTATGGATCGGCCCAAGTTAGTTGGCTTGATAAGTCAACATGAAGCTGGTTGGTCTCCACTTGATAAGGTTATCATTTACCAGTAGCTCATCACCACTGATATTCCTCACTTTCATGGCTCTTTGAGTTGGTTTATCATGTTGGAAATTGGTTAGGTTTAGGACTTTTGATCCAATTTGTATTTATGTTTGAATTGCATGTTAATTCAACAATTTAGATGGGATTTAATTTTTTAATTGGAATCAAATTCCTACCCCAATGTAACGTATTCTCCAAAAATACTCTCTCCATATTTCTCTCTATAAAGTTTTATCTCTACGTTTTTTCTTGGAGCATCACCATAAAACTCCAAAAAATTTAAGATGTTGAGTGAATAACTCTAATAGCTACCCATGACCGCGAGACAAGGCATGTTTGTAGTTGATTTTGAGGAATGGATATAAGGATTATGGACATGTTCATAATTCGATCAAAATGAAGTTTCTAGACGATCTTGATTCAGGATATGGGATCGACAATTCCACTGCATAAAGGTATATCCAATTCGCATTCCTTATTTATGTGTTTCATATAGATTGTTTGATTATGTATGAATATTAATATGTGCTGTCATTTTTATAACATGTCACACTGATCTCAATTCTCATGCATAGATTAAAGCCCCAAAATGAACCTCGTCAAACAGGTCTACTTCTCTAATTCTTTAAAATTTCCCAGCCTATTTCTAATAGTCATTGCTAATTCTCAATGAGTCTTGCTAGGGGGTCATCGAACTTCGACATAAAAGTCCATCTCATCCAAATTAACATAAAAAATGAAAGAAATATATGCCCTACAGATCCAGTAAACATATTCCCTTGCATGCATATTTCTACTAGTGCATTATGTATGTTCAGTATTTTATTACATAGAATTCAAGTTAATGATGGATGATCATTAATGTTGAGATATGATTTTTAATTTCTTATAATAAAAAAAATATTTTCATAATTTTTAAGTATGTTGGGCACCATACTCGAGGTTGTCATATGTTGTATTACTATATGTGATAAAATGAGAATCTCAACTACTAGAGTAGAGACTTTTAGTAAACATTATAAATATTTATAGATAACAAATATTAAATAAGGACTGCTATGAGTAATTCTTCGATCTAATACTGTCAGATAAAATAAGAATTACTCAATGTTACAAAAAGTCCTTATAATTTAGAATAACACGTTATCTTATATGAGTTTTATATAACTTTTATGTTGTCAATAGGTGAAGCCTAATTACAGGCTATATACTGACACATTGGATTATGTATATGAAATAGAAAGATTAGTAGTTTTCTAATATAGATTTACTACTCCTAGTGTAGGAGAGAATGTTAAAAATTATATCTTACTGAATTAGATTTAATTCGGTCAGTAAAATATTTATTATCTAATTGCATATATGATATACATACAAGCTTATGTTGACAGTTTAAATATGGTCCCATTCCCTGAAGTTTGTATGGAATATTAGTTGATGAAATAATTTACATAAATTCGGGTATCTCATCGACATCTCTAATTTTTGGGTAATATTGTAACTTGTTAAAATACATTGTTATTATTGCAAGCTTGTATTAAGCTTCCTATAGAAGACCAATAGACATACTAATTTATTTTTAAATTCATAAATAAATAGAAATGCATGTGCATGTAATTTATCTATGAACAATATATTATTATTTTTCAATATATATAATACAGATTACTATTACATCATTGAAGTCTAAATTATATAAGTTAAATAAATCAATAATTCAATAATCGTACATAAAATATAAAATTTTACTGACATAATATATTATTAGATAAACTCTTATACTTTGTATATTCATGCAGTATATATAGTTTGTATTGTATATACATTATTTTATACGAACTTTAAATATACCAGCATCTATATTCCTTATTTAGTTTTATATTTTATTTTTACATATTACTATTTATTTGTACATATGAAATAATTTTTTTTTGTATTTCAATTAAGAAATACATATTTATATTCTCTATAATTTATATTATAATTTAGGTTAACAATATAGATACATAGACATACAATATTTGAGTATATATAAATGTTACACTCTTTATCTATTTGGCATGTATATATGTAATTATGTATTGTGGATTCATATATATATATATATATATATATGTCTGTGTGTATCAAATAAAACATTTGATATATAATATCAATCACTAATTAGATATGTATACACATACACATTATATTTTATATTATATACATGTTTTTTTATCCATGCAGGTCTCGAATCTGCGAACATTATATTGTATACATGTATACCTTATATATATTATGAATAGTTATTTGTCAAATAGAATTGAAATAGGTAATTACATTCTTTCTTAGTTGTCGATACAAAATTATAGAAAAATGAATTTGATAGAGTCAGATAGCATATTTTTCCTCTCAATAAAAAAGTGAAAGGAATTTTCTACCAAAACATGCGAGTTAATTAATTGCCATGTGCGATGACACATACCATTTTCCTTCAAAAAGTTAATTGTGGCACTAAAATTGTAATTAAATGCTGATTAATGAGATTAAAATTAAATTTTTTGGGAAGTTTGATACCAATCTTGCAAAGCTCCTATATTATGAAATCAAAAAGGCAATTTTTCTATGGAAGGTTTTGGATATTTCCCGAGGTCCTTCAACGGTTCAGCCATGTAGATCAAAGTAGACAAGGTCTAGAGTGAACAGCTTGTTTAGTTGGATAATTATTTCTCTCAGTTGTTCACTTGTGATTTTTGAATTTAATTATTGTTAAGAATCCTAATTTATAAAAATTGCAATGAATTGCTCGATTAAGAGTTTAAAACAAGACACAACATTATTTTTTTTTTGGTTGAATATAGTACCATGATCTGTGTTTTCTATATAGTAATGTTCTTTTTTTTTCTTTTCTTTTTATAACATATGAACTTAATCAAGGCCAAATAAAATAGAAATTAAGTGAATTACACATCCAAGATGGAAATATGTATTGATTATTTTCTTTAAGCGAAGGTTGTGGAATGAAGGAGATACCATAGCTCGTGCATTGTGATGTATGGAAATTATTTTATATGGTATTATTTAATATAAAATTATAGGCGGGAAAATTATTTTATATGGTTCAACAAAATATTTGCACTAAGATGAAAATCTATATAAATATACTTTATTGAATAATTAAAAACTAACTTTCTATCTCCTTTAAAGTAATTTTAAAATCTCTGTCCATTGTAATTTTATAAGTACCACTATAAAGTTTCTAAATTATGTGACTTTCTGAATACTTTGCCTTTGATTTTAAAATTCTAAGCATTGTCTTGTAGAGGTATATATTGTATAATTGACAGTAATATTTTAAACTAATTCCATATGGGTGGGCTTGAGAATAAACTAAATTAAAACTGCATGATTATCTTTTCAAATTAAGTCAAAAGTTGTAGGGCCAATTTTGTAACTATCAAATATGCTGAAAATTAAAAATAAAAGACACTTATAAATAAGTTAGCAAAAAGTGAAAATATAATACATGCGAAATACTATATTATATAAAAATAAGTTAAACCTTAAAAAATAGTAAAAAAATATTAAAGAGTAAATATCAAACACTTGTAAATGAGAAAATAACTATTATTATGAAATTTGTAGGTTCTAAAATATCTGAAACGAGAGTTTTTGATTAATTGACTTGGTTCTAGTGTCAGATAATTTATTTATTGAGATAATTGACTAGGCTTTAACGTTAGAGAACTTTTTATACGTTGCTATTTTTACTTATAGATCAGGTTTTTTTTTTTTTTTAAATACAATATATTGAAGGTAGAATAAACAAAATATGAAAAAAGCAAGTTTGAATTCCAAAAAGCAAGATGTATTGTTCAGTGGAAAAAAATATGTCAACTACATATCTGCAAATACAGTCTTATGGGGGCAAATAAAAAAAATGTGAAATACGAATTTGGAGTGCAAAGATAAAAAATGCCATTTATTAAAGCAAAACATTGGCAATTATATTAAAAAAATTGTTGAAGTGACAATTGAAGAAGTGGCAAATATAATCAATAGTGGGGAAGTAATCAAGTTTAAAGTTTAAAGTAGTTGAGATTGATATATGCTTAACTTATCTTAGAATACAAATATTATTTTGGATATCATGGACATGATTGGCTGAGATTAATTGGAGGAAAATATAATTAAAATCAACCAATTTCACTTAATTATTGTTGATCATCGATTTTTCAATATCCTTTTTCAACATACAAATAGACTTTGAAATACAAGAAATGTCAACATTTAAAAGGTTTTCCCACATATTTCAGTTATATATATCCATTTTCATAATAAATTTATTTCAGGTTTGTCCCACTTATTTATTTCAACTTAGTCAAACACCTCGTATGCTTAAATAAGTGATCAATTCAATTACTCATAGGTTTTATAATAAGCATAACCCTGAAAGTGAAAATTCGTTACTTCTATATTTATTAACTTTTTATTTAAATTTAATATATCTACTTTTTTTAAGAAATAATACCTTATTATATGCAATAATGCAACCATATACAAAGATAAAATATAAAACTATCCAACATCTAAAGAATTTGAATGCCACCAAAATGTAGAAAAATATTTAAAAGATCAATACCCATAAAATAAGGAAATATATCAATTTCAGCCAGGAATAATAACAGACCCAAAAAGATGAATAATAAAATTATAATGCTCTCCAATCAACGAACAAATTAAAGAAACAAATGCACTGAAGTACAGGTTAAAATTCACTTGGTATGTTAGCAATAAACATTTTTGTAAATTGTAATTATATACAATAATTTCTAACTATTTGAAGTATGCCATAGAATTATGATTCAAGAATATTGAGCATATATTATTACATTTTTCAATAAACTCATTTTTCT